>WNWK01019178.1:0-38332 GCA_009830355.1 Cherax destructor
TTCTGTTGGACTGCCCACTCTATCAACGAGCACGCAGAATTTACCTCCAACGGCGTCTTCGCTCTGCGGCCCTTTCTTTACCTTCCCTTCTTGCTGATGGACCCTCCTTTAATCCTGACTCTCGTTGACTTTTTGACAGAAACTGACTTACTACACAAACTCTGAAGATTATACCTCTAGCACCTCCCTCAGTCCCTTCTACCTCGATCTCTTGCTACCCTCTATCCCTGCACTATCCTCTGTCCTGCTGCACTCCATACCCTACTAATCATCTCTCTCCCTCTTACAACCCATTCTCCCTGCATCCTGCAATAACTTGCAGCGCTGTATAACCCCTGTGGTTTAGCGCTTCTATTGATTATAATAATAATAATAATTGTCCCTCGAAGCCAAGTCAATGATCAAAAGAAAAGGAAATGTTTTTTTCCTGAATAGGAGAGAATCGAACACAAGATGAAGCAGATACGACTTCTTAAGATTGAAGTATCTTTGTAAATGGTCTTCCATTTATCTCATTTTTATTTCAAACAGGTAAATATATTTTATTGGAAAGTAATTAAACATCTCGTAGTTAATTCAGAATGAACAACAGCTGTGTCAGAAAAGGTAATTATCATCTTTGTGTTTCAGATAATGTGTGCAGCTTGTTCAGTGCTCTAGTGTCTAACTTATGGCCTGGCAGCTCAGCAGTCAACGCTCAACAGTTCACCAAGTGTTACACTACTCTCTCACCCTCCAACAACAATCCTTCTTACTCAAGTCTTACAGGTAGTGGGCCAAATCCACTTAATGCTATGGAAGGCTACAGTTGCTCCAACCAATCCTGCTTCATCTCCACCAATTCTAAGCAGAGTTATTGGCAGCTTCAATATCCCCAAAGTGTCTCTGTCACCAGAGTCATTATTAAACAAGACCCAAGCAGACTCTCCACTTTTGAGGTGCGGGTTGGAAATACAAAAAACTCTAACTACAACAACAAGTTTGGATTCAAGTTTCCACCTCCAGATGGCCTAATGATTATTGATCTTAATGACACAGCCACAGGAATTTACTTCGCAATTGTTGGACAAAGTATTTCACTAAACCTCTGCTATGTCCAGCTCTACATCAAGTGAGGAAAGATCATCTATTAATGAAAAAAGACTTACGTTGTCTTAACAACCCTCTTTCAGCTTAGGCTGAATATAGCTTGTGTTTATAGGTTTGTCAATTAGATAGATGTTTATGTATTACCCTTCCAGAAGAAATAATATTTCCACATTACCTTTAGGAAATTGAATTTACTATATAATTTGTTAATGAGAGTAAATATCAAACCTTCTTTTATCTTACAAATATAATTCAACATGAACAAATTATTTACTTAATAGAAGTAAGACATTTTTTTAAGGGAACAATGAAGGTCAAGGCTAAACTCTGATAACTGCATTGACTTCGACTCCTGGTTCAAACCTATCCCATCTTGTTTACAAGACGCATAATAATACTATTACCATTTATCTCAAGTCTTTATAACTTCAAGGACAAATTTTGAGTGTCTCAACAGTGTTGAGGATTTAGCTATAAAAAAATTGATGTTGAGGAGACATAACTGAACTGTGGTTGTTAACTATTACAGACATCACTGTTGAGTGGTAACTGTTACAGGCATCACTGTTGAGTGGTAACTGTTACAGGCATCACTGTTGAGTGGTAACTATTACAGACATCACTGTTGAGTGGTAACTATTACAGACATCACTGTTGAGTGGTAACTATTACAGACATCACTGTTGAGTGGTAACTATTACAGACATCACTGTTGAGTGGTAACTATTACAGGCATCACTGTTGAGTGGTAACTATTACAGGCATCACTGTTGAGTGGTAACTATTACAGGCATCACTGTTGAGTGGTAACTATTGCAGGCATCACTGTTGAGTGGTAACTATTGCAGGCATCACTGTTGAGTGGTAACTATTGCAGGCATCACTGTTGAGTGGTAACTATTACAGGCATCACTGTTGAGTGGTAACTATTGCAGGCATCACTGTTGAGTGGTAACTATTGTAGGCATCACTGTTGAGTGGTAACTATTACAGGCATCACTGTTGAGTGGTAACTATTACAGGCATCACTGTTGAGTGGTAACTATTACAGGCATCACTGTTGAGTGGTAACTATTACAGGCATCACTGTTGAGTGGTAACTATTGCAGGCATCACTGTTGAGTGGTAACTATTGTAGGCATCACTGTTGAGTGGTAACTATTACAGGCATCACTGTTGAGTGGTAACTATTGCAGGCATCACTGTTGAGTGGTAACTATTACAGGCATCACTGTTGAGTGGTAACTATTACAGGCATCACTGTTGAGTGGTAACTATTACAGACATCACTGTTGAGTGGTAACTATTACAGGCATCACTGTTGAGTGGCAACTATTACAGGCATCACTGTTGAGTGGTAACTATTACAGGCATCACTGTTGAGTGGTAACTATTGCAGGCATCACTGTTGAGTGGTAACTATTACAGGCATCACTGTTGAGTGGTAACTATTGCAGGCATCACTGTTGAGTGGTAACTATTGTAGGCATCACTGTTGAGTGGTAACTATTACAGGCATCACTGTTGAGTGGTAACTATTACAGGCATCACTGTTGATGGTAACTATTACAGGCATCACTGTTGAGTGGTAACTATTACAGGCATCACTGTTGAGTGGTAACTATTACAGACATCACTGTTGAGTGGTAACTATTACAGGCATCACTGTTGAGTGGTAACTATTACAGGCATCACTGTTGAGTGGCAACTATACAGGCATCACTGTTGAGTGGCTAACTGTACAGGCATCACTGTTGAGTGGTAACTATTACAGGCATCACTGTTGAGTGGCAACTATACAGCATCACTGTTGAGTGGTAACTATTACAGGCATCACTGTTGAGTGGTAACTATTACAGACATCACTGTTGAGTGGTAACTATTACAGGCATCACTGTTGAGTGGTAACTATTACAGGCATCACTGTTGAGTGGTAACTATTACAGACATCACTGTTGAGTGGTAACTATTACAGGCATCACTGTTGAGTGGTAACTATGACAGGCATCACTGTTGAGTGGTAACTATTACAGTCATCACTGTTGAGTGGTAACTATTACAGGCATCACTGTTGAGTGGTAACTATACAGGCATCACTGTTGAGTGGTAACTATTGCAGGCATCACTGTTGAGTGGTATCTATTACATACATCACTGTTGAGTGGTAACTATTGCAGGCATCACTGTTGAGTGGTAACTATTACAGGCATCACTGTTGAGTGGTAACTATTACAGGCATCACTGTTGAGTGGCAACTATTACAGGCATCACTGTTGAGTGGCAACTATTACAGGCATCACTGTTGAGTGGTAACTATTACAGGCATCACTGTTGAGTGGCAACTATTACAGACATCACTGTTGAGTGGTAACTATTACAGGCATCACTGTTGAGTGGTAACTATTACAGGCATCACTGTTGAGTGGCAACTATTACAGGCATCACTGTTGAGTGGTAACTATTACAGGCATCACTGTTGAGTGGTAACTATTACAGGCATCACTGTTGAGTGGTAACTATGACAGACATCACTGTTGAGTGGTAACTATTACAGGCATCACTGTTGAGTGGTAACTATTACAGGCATCACTGTTGAGTGGTAACTATTACAGGCATCACTGTTGAGTGGTATCTATTACATACATCACTGTTGAGTGGTAACTATTACAGGCATCACTGTTGAGTGGTAACTATTGCAGACATCACTGTTGAGTGGTAACTATTACAGGCATCACTGTTGAGTGGTAACTATTACAGGCATCACTGTTGAGTGGTAACTATTACAGGCATCACTGTTGAGTGGTAACTATTACAGGCATCACTGTTGAGTGGTAACTGTTACAGGCATCACTGTTGAGTGGTAACTGCTACAGGCATCACTGTTGAGTGGTAACTATTGCAGGCATCACTGTTGAGTGGTAACTGTTACAGGCATCACTGTTGAGTGGTAACTGCTACAGGCATCACTGTTGAGTGGTAACTGCTACAGGCATCACTGTTGAGTGGTAACTATTGCAGGCATCACTGTTGGGTGGTAACTGTTACAGACATCACTGTTGAGTGGTAACTATTACAGACATCACTGTTGAGTGTTAACTATTACAGACATTACTGTTGAGTGGTAACTATTACAGACATCACTGTTGAGTGGTAACTGTTACAGACATCACTGTTGAGTGGTAACTATTACAGACATCACTGTTGAGTGGTAACTATTGCAGGCATCACTGTTGAGTGGTAACTGTTTCAGACATCACTGTTGAGTGGTAACTATGACAGGCATCACTGTTGAGTGGTAACTATTACAGGCATCACTGTTGAGTGGTAACTATTACAGACATCACTGTTGAGTGGTAATTATTACAGACATCACTGTTGAGTGGTAACTATTGCAGGCATCACTGTTGAGTGGTAACTGTTTCAGACATCACTGTTGAGTGGTAACTATGACAGGCATCACTGTTGAGTGGTAACTATTACAGACATCACTGTTGAGTGGTAACTATTACAGACATCACTGTTGAGTGGTAACTATGACAGGCATCACTGTTGAGTGGTAACTATTACAGACATCACTGTTGAGTGGTAACTATTACAGACATCACTGTTGAGTGGTAACTATTGCAGGCATCACTGTTGAGTGGTAACTATGACAGGCATCACTGTTGAGTGGTAACTATTACAGACATCACTGTTGAGTGGTAACTATTACAGACATCACTGTTGAGTGGTAACTATGACATGCATCACTGTTGAGTGGTAACTATTACAGACATCACTGTTGAGTGGTAACTATTACAGACATCACTGTTGAGTGGTAACTATTACAGTCATCACTGTTGAGTGGTAACTATTACAGACATCACTGTTGAGTGGTAACTATTACAGACATCACTGTTGAGTGGTAACTATTACAGACATCACTGTTGAGTGGTAACTATTACAGTCATCACTGTTGAGTGGTAACTATGACAGGCATCACTGTTGAGTGGTAACTATTACAGACATCACTGTTGAGTGGTAACTATTACAGACATCACTGTTGAGTGGTAACTATGACATGCATCACTGTTGAGTGGTAACTATTACAGTCATCACTGTTGAGTGGTAACTATTACAGGCATCACTGTTGAGTGGTAACTATTACAGTCATCACTGTTGAGTGGTAACTATTACAGTCATCACTGTTGAGTGGTAACTATTACAGACTGTTGATTGGTAAAGTTAAAGTTTAGGACTACACAAGCTTGACCCAGAGTTCCAACAATACCTGTTAAAAATATTTAAAAATATTTAAAAAAATCAGATTATTTTTAAATATTAACCATTATTATTAAAGAGTTCTCAGTTGAAGAAACGAGTATTAATTTTAGTATTTATTTTTTTATTACCACATCGGCCGTTTCCCAGGAAGAAGAAACACTTTCATCATCATTCACCCCATCACTGTCTTGCCAGTGGCGTGCTTACACAGTTATAAAACTACAAGATTAACACCCCACCTTCAGAGTGCAGACACTGTACTTCTCATCTCCAGGACATAAGTCCGGCCTGCCGGTTTCCCTGAGTCCCTTCATAAGTGTTACCTTGCTCACACTCCAACTACATGTCAAGTCCTAATAATCACTTGTGTCCACTCCCTTCTATCTAACATGCTCACGCATGCTGGCTGGAAGTCAAAGCCCTTCCTACACATAACCTGCTTTACCCCCTCCCTCCAACCTTTTCTAGGCCGACCCCTACCCCGCCTTCCCTCCACTACACATATATACGCTTTCCAAGTCATTGTATTTCGTTCCATCCTCCGTAAATGTCCGAACCACCTCAACAACCCCTCCTGAGCCCTCTGGATAATACTTTTAGTAACCATACACATCATACTAATTTCCAAAGTAAGGATTCTCTGCATTATGTTAATACCACACTTTGCCCTCAGACATATCCACTGCCTCCAGCCTTCTCCTTGTTGCAACATTCACAACCCATGCTTCACACCCAAATAAGAGCGTTGATATAACTATACTGTCATGCATTACCCTCTTGGCTTCCATGGATAAGGTTCTTTGAACACCAGTGAATTCCAGTGAAACTGAATTAATAGTTACTTACATTATAGTTCAAGCTCTTTTGAACAATCTTGATGTTTTTAATGCATCAGAGGAGCTACGCTCTATATCGTAATTAATTTTAAGTTGAACGTTGATACAGGGAACACGTCCAGACCAAACCTGTAGAAGGATGTAGTCGACTGACTATATCAAAGTCCTTTCACGACCGAGTATAATTAATTCACAATAATCAGAAAGAGTATTTTTAACTGAAATTCACTTAAGTAAAGTGACAGTGAAGGGTTTTAATTCCCCACAGCGGCAGCTGGTTCTTTGAACCGAATAACCGAGTAGCTGGATATATGGATGTGTATCAGAAAGGATCATTTCACATTTAAGAATTGTCCTTAATCATTAAACAAATAATACACATTTGATTTTAATTGTAACCTCAGTAGTCTAATTTGGCTACTGACACAAACATTTGTTACACAGCTTCAGAATCTCAGTAACCTACTAAATTATCATTAATATTGTGCATGTTACTGTTGTATACAATAACATTTATACCTTTATAACGAATACATTGCTGAACTGTCCAACAACAGTTGGGATTATTGCATATTGCAGCTATGCATTATTTTAAGTATATTTGCTGAACTGTTCAACAGTTGGGATTTTCACATCAACAGTTATACTTGACATTTGAATTGTGTAAATGTAAAGTTGAACATGACATAGTTTTTGATTCTGAAATTGTATATATTGTGGAAGGTGAATTTGAGTACATAATTACTGTGCATCAGCTTAAATTGTCTCTCACTGTGTACTCTATTTATTATTGGTGTATCCCTATTTAACTGTAATGTCCATGAAATATTTCACGTCGATTTGATTTTTTGAAATATTGGACTTGTGTTGAAATAAATGTTGCATCTCAATCTAGGTCACATTGCATTACAATCAACTATTTTGTGTTGCTAAGCCACACGTATTTATTAAAAATTACCATAGGCTAGTAATTTATATTCTTGTTAACCTAGCAACATGGCAGGAGAACTGAAGATATACATTCTGCAGATCAGTAGCATAAAAAGCGAAGAAGGCGAGAGGCTTCGACAAGTGTGACCATGGTGTAATAGCACACAAAATGCGTGATAAAGGAATAACAGGAAAAGTTGGTAGATGGATCTATAACTTCCTGACAAATAGAACACAATGAGTAAGAGTAAATAAAGTCTGAGGCAGCTACGGTGAAAAGCTCTGTTCCACAAGGCACAGTACTCGCTCCCATCCTGTTCCTCATCCTCATAACTGACATAGACAGAGATGAAAGCCATAGCTCCGTGTCTTCCTTTGCAAATGACACCCGAATTGCCATGACAGTGTCCTCCGTCGAAGACACCGCAAGACTCCAAGCGGACATCAATCAAATCTTCAAATGGGCCACTGTAAATAATATGAAGGTAAATGAAGATAAATTTCAACTACTCAGATATGGAAAACTTAAGGAAATTAAAACTGTATCAGGGTATACAACAAATTCTAACCACACAATAGAGTGAAAAAGTATTGTGAAGGACCTGGGATTGGTAATGTCGCAGGATCTCACCATCAAAGACCACAGCAATGTATCTACTGCATCTGGTAGAAAAAATGATAGGATGGATAATGAGAACCTTCAAAACCAGGGACCCAAAGCCTATGATGATTATCTTCAAATCGCTTGTTCTCTCTAGGCTGGAATACTGCTGTACACTAACTGCCCCCTTCAAGGCTGGCGAAATTGCTGACCTGGAGAGTGTTCAGATAACTTTCACGGCACACATAAGTACGATAAAGCACCTAAATTATTGGGAACCGTAACCTGGAAGGCAGGCGAGAAAGATACATGTTAATATACATTTGGAAAATCCTAGAGTGATTGGTACCAAACTTGCACACGAAAATCACTCCCTACGAAAGCAAAAGACTCGGCAGGAGATGCGACATTACCCCAATGAAAAGCAGGGGCGCCACGAGTATGCTAAGGGACAGCACAATAAGTGTCAGGGGTCCAAGACTATTCAACTGCCTCCCAGCATACATAAGAGGGATTACCAATAGACCCCTGGCTGTCTTCAAGAAGGCGCTGGACAGGCACCTAGAGTCAATACCTGATCAGCCGGGTTGTGGTTCTTACGTTGGTATACGTGCGGCCAGCAGTAACAGCCTGGTTGATCAGGCCCTGATCCACCCCGAGGCCTGGTCTCAGACCGAACCCAGGGGCGTTGACCCCCGAAACCCTTTCCAGGTATGAATAAATGTGAAGAATCAATAAATCAAGATCCGGTTGATAAAAATGATTTAAAGATTCTCCTTAAATCTTGGAAGGAAGATGTGATTCTAACACAAACTTATAAAACAAATAACAGAAGGAGAATTTTCCAGTGAACAAAAGCAGAATCTTTACAGAAAAGTATCAAGAAAAGATTTTGACGAGTCAAGAAGGTTACCATAGACAGTTAGTAACTCATGCTAACTCACAAAACCCTCAAACAGTTATCAGTACATATTCTTTTCTCCCTAAATTACCAGAAATTATGCTTCCTACTTTTAACACTTTACAGTTAGGAAAAGTTTAGGTCTTGTTAGGTAAAAGGACACAAGATGCAATGCATTAGTTGCACTTGTGTCCTTTTAGCTAACATATTGTCGGTACTTCTTCTAACATTATTATAGTTTAGATCTTGTTTAACAGTCTCAGTAGATGCTAGAAAGGACATCACTGATATAACTAAATTTATTTAAAAGGCCTAGTAAAGGGAGTTTCTAGTACATTAATTCAAAGCTTCTTCAATATTCACAGTAGTTATTCACGAGTCATTGACTTATTGAAAGCCATTTACGGTAACATAGAGCAACGAAGATTCGATTTAACACATTTTCTAGCAACTTTAAAATCTACTAACCACAACTTTCTTGTTTTGCAACTTTTTAGAATTGAAATAGAAAATATTATCCAAACATTAAGTAACCAACATGATACTGAACGATCAGATAAGATATTGAGTGCCTCAATACAAATTTTTTTTATCTCTAAAACCATTGAATAATTAGGTAACAGGTATTAAAAAGATTTTGCAAGTATTAGGAGATTATTCAAGCTGGACAACACTACACAGGTAACAGTTTTAGTAATCCCAGTAACATAACTTCAGCTGAGAGGCAACTATATATATTCATATCTAATGAAGTTGCAAAAATCAAGTTTAACAAATCCTAAAAGGATAAAACTAGTATAGTAATAATCAACGCCCTGAACTTCAAAGTAAGACACATTTAGAGTTTGCTGCTCATTCTCATTATGGTAAGTCACTCAAAGAAGAAAAGGTAACACTCCTATGCAGTTCAAACTAAATTGATTCGTTGATAAAGTTGCTCATGCAACCCGTTACTATGTTACTCATCTCAACTGGGAAGATAGTCAAACTGTTGGAAGAATTTTAAAGATATTCCAAATGCTTAGGCCAATATGATTCAAGGATTCGTAAGATGCAGCCGTGGTGCTTGTGGTGCCATGCAAAAATCTGATAAAATGTTGAACCTGCAGTTACTTGTGTTAAATTAGCTGCAAAAATCATTAAACAAGGTAGATGAAGCTGTCTTACCTATAGGTCTTACGTGACTACAAGGAACTAAACACAGGAAACAAACAGTTAATAACTAGTTCGATCAAGGCTCTCAAAAGTCCTTTGCTAAATGGTCAGGTTTAGAAAACCATAATGCAACTCCTGGAAAACCAGTCTACATAAGACTATGAAACAGTACAGTTAGGTCTGGGTAGAAGAGTCAAAAGAATGACTGTAGTAGTTGAAGATCGCTTACCTGATAAAATTACCACACAAGGTATTAGTGATGCCACCCGACAATAACGCCAAGAAGGTGTAAGGTTGGCTCTTAACCTTACACAATAAATATCAATTTGTCTGTTAACTGGCAGTGATTCTTCTTCTCCAGTACAGTGTTTTCCGTGGTTACCCACGTTTCTAATTCTTTGGTGGTTTTGCCCTCTGAAACCCCCACCTTCTTACCTTTTACTACCTCATCTTCTCACCCGCTAGTTTCTAAATCTATGAGACCTCACATGCCTGCACCTTCTTTGCGCCTCTCACCTGTGAAGTTAAACCTGTTCCCTAAGCTTAAGTCTCTTCGCATTCCTCTGGTGCTTACAATTCCCCAACAGCTCTCCTTTTCAGCCTCAGAGCCTAGTTCTCCTTCCCTCTCTAGCTCTCGCAAAAAGGTGGAAGTTCATCCCCCCTCGTGTAGTCCCATCTTCTCCTGTTACCTCCCAGGCTTCTTCTCCAGCCTCCTTCCTCTCCTGTTTCCCCACAGGTCTCTTCTTCTTCTGTCCCCACCTCCTCTTTCAGGCCTCTTTGGTTCCCTCCATTGCCTCCTCAATTTCTACTTGCTCTCCCTCATACAAAGTGCATCAGAATGGTGGCCAGTAGGGTGTCCCCCTCGAGTTTTTCTCAACTGCCTGGCTTCTGACGCAAGGTGACGTACTTCGCATATCACAATTCTTTGACCTGAAGCAGAACCTACTCTCACTTTTCGTTCTGGAACGAGGCTCCACGTGGCATGCAAGCCCTTTGCAATGACTTGGACTTCCTCCAAACCCTTCAAGCGTATTTGGACAAAGCGATTGTGAATACTGCTGCCATCACCTTTGCACCCCATCACTGGTATCTGGCAGAGCACCTGGTTGGATTGGTGTTTTTCGACGAGAAAGTGGACATTGCAACAAAGCGCAAGAAGGTGACCAACCTCGAGCAGGAAAAAAAACCAGGGTGCCCCCATTGCTTGCAAGGTGTTCCGGAGATCGGAGTCAGACTGGAGGAGTTCGTGACTAAGACGATGGTGAAGATGTTTAGCATTATTGCTGAGCAGAGGAAGGGGAAGGAAAAATCTTCCTTCTTGAATGAAGACCCCAAAACGTGGTAATTAGTGATGGTAGTGTTTTTTTTTACTCCAAAAATTACGATTTTTATGATTGTTTCATTCTAAATACTCTACATGGCAACTTCTCTGAGGACTAAATTCAAGAGTATGGAGTGATTGCAGCTCAGTCACCTGTGGGCTGTCAACATGTGGAGGTGTGCAACATGCTGAGATTTGGCGCGCCATGACCAAAGAGTTTTACAGAAAACATAATAAATGTATAACTCAGGAATAAGTTATTGACATTATTTTTATTTTTTGGGGAAAAGTATTTATAGGAGTGTCATGATTTTTGCACACATTATTCAGGAATGATGGTTCTATTCAGTTTCAGGGTTGATTTGTGATATTTTCTACTTTTTTTTTTCTCCCAAAAAAGTCCTTAAAAAAATCAATATTTTTTATTATGCAATCTATTGACATTTCGCTCAAACGACTTTGAAATAAAGACACTACAAACACAGTGTGTATGTATCAAATGCTGAATAAATCACAGTAAAAATTTCATTGAAATTGGACAAAAAAACAATTAAAACTTTCATCTGCCCCTTGAAAGTGGCAAAAAATGGTTTAAGCATTTAAGTCTTAGAATTAACGTAAACAATAGAGTTATTAGACAAGAGATAACCATTGGCCGTAATGAAGTGTGTGATGACTGCCTGATTTACTGACTTGACTTACTGACTGAATTAAATTTAGACTTTTTCACTGAAGAGAACCCAGAAACGGTGTCTAGAGCAACTGATGCCTTACCGTAAGTTGTGTAATATACTGCAGGGTAAAATAGAACATAAATCCATTACAGAATTTATGCACACTCCAGTACTTCCTTCGACTTCAGTACCAGAACCTCTTCCATCCACCTCAGCCCAGTAGGGCCACAGCATAACTCTCCACTCTCCACATTCATCCACAAACACCAGCGCCCACAATTTAAGGTAAGAAATACTGTTAATTCTGTTGCATTTGTAATCTTAAGCAGTAAAAACAACATAATACATCATGACAATGAACTACAATTACATATTCACTTTTAATTTTGTAAGATCTGGAGGTCTAAAAAAAGTTGTTTGGCTTTTTGGGGCTCTCAGGAACGTAACTCTATTTTTGCCATAAGTTATACAGTTTATATAACACAGTTTTACCTAACACAGTGTTTTCAGGAACGTAACTATGTGTTAAATAATGGTCTACTGTATATATATATATATGCACATAGGGATTGGCAGAGAGCATGTATAGTTCCTTTATATAAAGGGAAGAGGGATAAAAGAGAGTGTAAGAATTATAGGGGAATAAGTTTACTGAGTATACCAGGTAAAGTGTATGGCAGGGTTATTATTGAAAGAATTAGAGGTAAGACAGAGAGTAGGATTGCAGATGAGCAAGGAGGCCTTAGAGTGGGTAGGGGATGTGTAGATCAAGTGTTTACAGTGAAGCATATATGTGAACAGTATTTAGATAAAGGTAGAGAATTTTTCATTGCATTTATGGATTTAGAAAAGGCATGTGATAGAGTGGATAGGGGAGCAATGTGGCAAATGTTGCAAGTGTATGGAATAGGTAGTAAGTTACTGAAGGCTGTAAAGAGTTTTTATGAGGATAGTGAGGCTCAGGTTAGGGTGTGTAGGAGAGAGGGAGAATACTTCCCAGTAAAAGGTCTTAGACAGGGATGTGTAATATCACCATGGTTGTTTAATATATCTATAGATGGGGTTGTAGAAGAAGTAAATGCTAGGATGTTGGGGAGAGGGGTGGGATTAAATTATGGGGAATTAAATGCAAAATGGGAGTTGACACAGTTACTTTTTGCTGATGATACTGTGCTTATGGGAGATTCTAAAGAAAAGTTGCAAAGGTTAGTGGACGAGTTTGGGAGGGTGTGTAAAGGTAGAAAGTTGAAAGTGAACATAGATAAGAGTAAGGTGATGAGGGTATCAAACGATTTAAATAAAGAAAAATTGGATATCACATTGGAGAGAGGGATTATGGAAGAAGTAAATGTTTTCAGATATTTGGGAGTGACGTGTCAGCGGATGGGTTTATGAAGGATGAGGTTAACCATGGAATTGATGAAGGAAAAAAGGTGAGTGGTGCGTTGAGGTATCTGTGGAGAAAAAAAAACGTTATCCATGGAGGCAAAGAAGGGAATGTACGAAAGTATAGTGGTACCAACACTCTTATATGGGTGTGAAGCATGGGTTGCAAATGCTGCAGCGAGGAGAAGGTTGAAGGCAGTGGAGATGTCCTGTCTAAGGGCAATGTGTGGTGTAAATATTATGCAGAAAATTCGGAATGTGGAAATTAGGAGAAGGTGTGGAGTTACTAAAGTATTTGTCAGAGTGCTGAAGAGGGGTTGTTGAGGTGGTTTGGTCATTTAGAGAGAATGGATCAAAGTAGAATGACTTGGAGAGCGTATAAATCTGGAGGGAGGGGGTAAAGGAGGTTTTGTGGGCGAGGGGCTTGGACTTCCAGCAAGTATGTGTGAGCATGTTAGATAGGAGTGAATGGAGACGAATGGTTTTTGGGACCTGATGAGCTGTTGGAGTGTGAGCAGGGTAATATTTTGTGAAGGGATTCAGGGAAACCAGTTAATTGATTTAGTTGGACTTGAGTCCTGGAAATGGGAAGTACAATGCCTGCACTTTAAAAGAGGGGTCTGGGATAGTGACAGATGGGAGGGACTGTTCTCATCTGTCGTATCTGAGTGCCTCAGTGATTATGTATGAGTGTGGTGAAAGTGTTGAATGATGAAAATATTTTCTTTTTGGGGATTTTCTTTCTTTTTGGGTCATCCTGCCTCGGTGGGAGACGGCCGACTTGTTGAAAAAAAAAAAAATATATATATATATATATTCATACAGTGCTAGTCACGGCATTATACCGGGTGAGCGCCCCGGCATAATTCTGTGACGAATATCAAAGACCTACCATATGGGGAGTCTTTTTTTCGTCAGTGCATAATGCCGGGTAGCAGCTGTTAGCATGATGTTAGCATGTTAGCATCTTTTGTCCAGTGTTCCCTTTGGTTTTGGGGCTATACATGTTTGATTATGGGTGAAAGGAAGTCTTTAACATCTGAAACTATAGCTCAAATCATAGGGCTTCACAAAGCTGGGCACCAGAAGAAAGAAATAGTGGAGAATGTTGGTGTGTGTGTGTGAGCATTCAGTGAGGAACTGGATGCAGCGTTTCAAGGCTGGTGGCGGTGTCGAGTTACCATCTGCCAAACCTCGGCCTGGACCCTTGAAGAAGACATCTGTTTGTACCTTAACTGTGTTAAAGAAACAGAGAGTACACTAAGATAACTGCTAGAGAATTGAAGGAAAAGGACCCACGTCTTCTCTCAGAGGTGTCTGTAAGAACTGTTAACAGACGTGTGTCAGAACTGGGCCACAGTAGTGACCACCAGGTTAAGAAACCGATCCTCTCCAAGCCACAGAAGAAACGGATGGATTATGTAAAGAAATATCTTCACTGGACTCCTCAACAGTGGTCTGAAGTACTTTTGAGTGATGAAGCAACCTTCACCATCACCTATAACCATGGGAGACTTGTGTACCGGCCCCGAGGTAGTGAACCGCTAGACCCACGCAACACCTGTGGGACCACCAAACACCCAGACTCGCTCACGGATAGTAGAGTCAGAGTGCACATGCTGTGGATTCCATCTCACATTGGTCTTCAGATGCATGATAGAACTGATAAATTGGCTAAGTTTTATGCTTTCAAAGAGGGGATAGATTACAATCTTGGCTTGTCAGTTAGCAGTTTGAGAACAATAATACGAAAAGAACTTCAACTGAATTTTATTGACTTAAGACTCAGGGAGTTTGACACCAGTCAGTCCATCTATCATCATTCTATCATGCAGGAGGAGCCACATGTCTATGGTGCATCCAACAAAATAAGCAGACTCTTGGATGTCACTACCGCCCGCCTCCGGCTGGGTTACAAGTATCTTTGGCAGGTTAAATCACCACCACCAGATGTAGACCAAACAAGATGTAAACTTTGCCAGTTGGATTATTGTCACACCCTGCGTCATTATGTACTGGAGTGCGATAAAATTAATGAATTCAGAGACTACTCATTCAGAAATGTTCAAGATATGTCAAAGTATTTTATCCACAGTGGTATATTACAGACCATTCTGGAAAAATACCTGACTTTGCTCCCTGTAAATAAAGCATTGACACGTGTGTGTGTGTGTGTGTGTATGTACATGTGTGTATGTGTATGTGTGTATGTATATACATGTATGCGTGTGTATGTGTATATATGTATGTGTATATGTATATGTGTGTGTGTGTGAGCCAACAATTAAAATTTGCACCAATAACTCATTACAGTTGTGGCTGGGTGTAGACTAATAGATTGCTCATTGCTTTATAATTTGTTCATGAGTGCAACCATGTACAGACGTAAGTAAATTTACTTACATGATTCATTACCTTGTAACTAGTGAATTAATTACCATTGTACCTTGTTCAGCTATCAAAACTTTGGGGCCCAGTCTCTGGACCCTATATATACCTCTGTAATCTGCAAATACCTTTGTAACTTGTCATGATTGTGACCATCTGAGTTCATTACCTTTGTAACTTGCTCAGCTATCAAACTTTGAGGTCCAGTCCCTGGACCCATTATGTACCTCTGTAATCTTTTGACTACCGCCCACAGGATGGGTATGGGGTGCATAATAAAGATATCAAACTAAACTCGCTCATGGTTTGGAGGTGTTTCAGTGTTCAGAGTGTTGGTGAACTCATTGTGCTTCCTAAAAACCAGTATATGAACCTGTATAATTACCTGGAGTTATTGTGTGGCAATTTACCTGAGGCGTTTGACAAGTGTGGGGCTACGGTTATATGCAAGACGGTGCACCGTGTCATACCGCAAGATCTGTAGTTCAGTGGCTTAAGAACTGTGAAGTGAGGTTCTTTAATGACTGGCCAGTCAATTCCCCCAGACCTAAACTCTATTGAGAACCTCTGGTCAATAGTGAAACGAAGTTTACTGGGCAAGAGATATTAGTTCCATCCAGTGGATGGAGGCTGCTCTACATGAGGCATGGAATAATATACACCTCCCCAAACCCTCAAGAATTTGGTTGAGAGTCTTCCTACACGGCTGAGGGACGTGATTAAGTGTAAAGGACGCAGCACCAAGTATTAAAACCTCAGTAAGTGTGCATATATATGTATATTATAATCTTTCATGGTACGTGTTTGTGTTTTGGTACGTGTGTGGGGGAGGGGCGCCATAATGCCGTCCGGCTCTGCTGGGGGTTACACTGGAATAAGACCACAGCATTTAAAGGAAATGGGAGCATTTAAAGGAAGGGGAGATTGCAGAGACACTGCTCTCAGAGATCACAAGGTTCGTCAACAATTCTTTGGCTGGTCTGATTCCTGACGAAATTAAGCCTTTCTTTTTTGGTGCATCACTTTGTGCCCTTAAAAAGAAGGATGGATGAATTAGGCCAATCGCAGTGGGCAACACTTTTCGACGCCTCGTTTCTAAAGCTGCTGTCCGAAGTATTCGCGCAGAGGCAGCCATCATGCTTCAACCACACCATCTTGGCTTTGGGGTCTCTCAAGGAAGTGAAGCAGCGGTTCATGCAACAAGGGCGTATATCGACAACCTGCCTGAGGACAATGCAGTGGTAAAATTAGTTTTTAGGAATGCATTTAATCTCCTGAAAAGAGACGTGGTATTAGCAGCTGTACAAGAACATTTCCCTGGTCTCTTCCCTTTTGTTTCAGCTGGATATAGCAAGGAATCAATGCTCCTGTTTGGAGAGCATGAAATCACATCATCAGAGGGTGTCCAGCAAGGGGACTCTCTCGCACCATTTCTCTTCTGTATAGCAGTTAGGGAAATCACAGTCAGACTGACCAGTGAGCTAAACATCTGGTTCCTGGATGATGGCACACTAGCAGGTACAAAGGAGACCCTTCTAGATGATCTTACACAGGTGATGTCACGGGGACAGGAAATGGGTCTCATCCTGAATCCATCCAAATGTGAAATCATCTCAGTCAATCAACAAGTGATAGATGCAGTGAGATCAAAACTACCAGAAGCAACAGTCATTGCTCCTACTAATAGTGTCTTGCTTGGAGCACCTCTGGGAAGCGATGCCATTGACACAATTCTCAGAAACACACTGGAAGAATTGAAGAGAATGGAACAACGAATTGGCAGTCTTGACACCCATGATGCCTTGTACCTTCTCACAAAATGCTTGAGTCTGCCCAGGTTGACATATTTCCTAAGATGTGCTCCTTCATATGATAACCCTATACTGCACGAATATGACAGTATCCTGAGGCAGATCTTTACTAAAGTACTTAACCTTACTCTAGAAGATGGGCAGTGGGACCAAGCTACACTCCCAGTCAGACTAGGAGGCATTGGTGTCCGCAAGTCATCTCAGATTGCTCTACCTGCTTTCCTGTCTTCATGCATTACATCCAGAGGGCTTGTAGCAGCAATTCTCCCTGAACATCTTAGGGACACGATTGGCATCCATGACCAAAAGTCCGTTGACGGATTATTCCCTCGAATTTACGACACAAGACCATGGTATCCGAATCGGTCTGCTGCTACACTGCCACAAATACACCTGTGTTCGGCGAGAATAGGGGTGACAAGTCGAAGGGCAACACCATTGCGGATGGTCTATGGGTCGAGGCGTGTGTCAAGGCTGGAATTAGGAACAGCCAACAGGAAGTCCTCTGCATGGTGAGCTATCACTGCCAGGAGGCGGGCTCTATCATTCTCTGACACACACTGAAGCATTGCTGAGCCTATATCTCTACTATTAGGCCATCCCAGTGCGACTGTTTGTAGTTGTTGGGGGGATCAGGCCTGAACACAGGTGTATTTGTGGCAGTGTAGCAGCAGACCGATTCGGGTACCATGGTCTTGTGTGTCGTAAATTCGAGGGAAAGATTGCAAGACATGAAGAGGTTAATAACATTATCAAGAGGAGCCTCACAACAGCCGGATGCCCAGCATTAAGGGAGCCACCCCAACTATGCAGATCTGATAGCAGCCAAAAGCATCCAAATGGTATCACCCTTCAAGCCTGGACAGACGGCAAGCAGGTGGTGTGGGACTACACATGTGCATCTACCTTGGCTGATACCTATCTCCAATACACCAGGGAGGAAGGAGGGGCAGCTGCCACCTTCAGGGAGTCCCAGAAGTCGAGAAAATATGGAGAACTTGCCCATCATTATATGTTTGTTCCCATAGGCTCGGAGACCCTTGGCTCATGGGGAAAGAGTGCATCTAAGTTCCTCAAGGAGCTGGGCAAAAGATTCAACAGGGTAACTAGGGATCCCAGGGCAGCTATTTTTCTGTTCCAGCGACTCAGCGCTGCTGTTCAGAGGGGTAATCTCATCAATCTTGAATAGATTGATGGACTGACAACATCGACTCAAGGTTGAGGGACTGACCACCTCAAACTCCTCCTGTTCTTCAGGAATCTCCTTTGTATGGACTGATGAAGCCACTGTGTGGCGAAACGTTTCCTCAATAAAGATACCCAAATGTTGCATATGTGTCTAATTTACCATATATATTAAGTACAGAATAAGTATGATATATACAAAATATAATAGCAATACTCCAAGATTTATGTAGGATATTATCTTCTTAATTATTCAAGTTACATTAACTGTAATAATTACCGCCTAGACAACTTTGTTATTAAACATCTCAACTTTTATTTGGTTGGTTTGTATTCTTCCAGTGGCAGTCCAAAAGCGCTATTGAGAAGCCACCTAATTTTACACGACAATCGGACTAGAATTGACACTGATATACTGTTACGAAACTTGAAAAAGGCTAGATGCTGAAGTGGGATCAATTAGTAGACCTTCTAGTATTCTCTGGAGCTAGATGCTGGAGTGGGATCAATAAGTAGACCTTCTAGTATTCTCTGAGATCTCTTAATTCAAGGTACTGGAGAGAGTGTCTAGTATGACTTATTAGTTACACTACAATCAGACACTTTGAGTATCTTCCTGATCTAAGGAGTTAGTGTTCGGTCTTGTACACTATAAGTCGAGAATGTGTGTAAATGTTCGATTCTATTGATCCAAGGAAATGGAGATACTCTTAAAGAGCTCTTGGTGTTGGACAGTCTAACATTCTGGTATTATCTAAATGTGTAAAGTAACATTTTGCTAGGATTATAATATAGCCTCATTTACTCACATTCTTGGTGTATACTTATATTCTCGTTATGTTTGTACAGGTGAAACAATTAATTGATACTCTGTCGAAGTTAAGCTTACTAAAATTTGAGACGAGTTGGCAGGTAGCTAAATACTTGGTTGCAAAATATCATAGAAATTACACTGCTGAAACAGACAGATCAATGATTAAGGATATTGTAAATTATTATGTGAGCAAATTACCTACATGAGGTTTACAGGGTATTACCTGAATTATTTCCTGCAAGTAATTTGGGGGAAATAAGTGGGACTTAAATCACAGGTCGCAGGACTGTAACTCCCTCGATGCCCACTTCATTACCACTCATACAAAAAGCTAGACCTGACATTAAATTAATAATTACAATATTAACTCCAGCTACTCTGGTAAATTAAATTTGTGGACTGTATTTAATTCGTATTTCCACTTACCATTTAATTACTGTAGATATATCACATCACAACACCAGCTTGATACCTAGACCCTATTCTGTCCAGCTAGAGATTTAAATGCAAGGACTAATGGGGCACTTTCCCTGTGAGCGATGGTCGTATCCTTTATCTTCAGCCATCCACATGTAATTCTTGAGGTCCCGCAAATTTCCTGTCCCAATTCTTCAGCAGGGGACATTAACACGGGTTCCTATTGCAAATTTAGGCTGAAAACCCCCAATTGACCTTCGAGAATGCACAATTCAGACTAGTGTTCACACATTAAAATGGATATGGCGTCTCCCTCTGCGGAGTCACTCCCCCGGCTGTTCTGCCTCCCTTCACACTCGAAATTTTTCGAAGGGTCCAAATAACATCACATTTTAATACATAATTATTATATATTTCATTTATATGTTCTACATTTAGGAAATTATTAAAAAAAAATTACAGATATATTGTTTCGGAATTAGATAGCTCTGATTCCGAATCAGATTCCAAGGAGAGCCTCATGTCTCAGGTAAAATGTCCCTAAATGATGACATAGATAAGGGAGCTAAGGTAGAATTATCTGAGCCTAGTGTTGCCCTGTTTTCGCTCACTCCTCCCGTTACTGGGACATTATCACAGAATGTAACACTATGATTCAGCATCATACTCGTAAAACTGATTCTACTTTTATATATAATAATCCTAGACCTGATCTAGACACATCCAGACAGCTTTGTAAATTTCCTTACTCCTTCACTGACTACAGGTAAGAAAGTAACTTAGACACGGATTTTGATGTCTTTGAGAGCCAGACACGTGCAATGAATTGGCCACGCAATCACTGGACAACAATACTGCACACTGCTTTGACAGACAGAGCTCAAACTTGTACAGCTGCATCGCCCTTTGACAAGTATATTAATTATGATACTGTTCAAGAAACTGTACTAGAGACTTCTAGATTGTGACCTCTGAGTTATCAACGTGCATTTTCTACGTTGCGACGAAGACAAGGTCAAATTATTATTATAATAAAAAAAAGTGCTAAATCTAAACAAGGTCAAAGCTGTGTCGAATTCACAAGTGAGAAAGAGATTGCTTCTGAGAGGTGGTGCTGGGCCTGGAATTGCAATTCTTTTCGAAAAACTCTTTTAGCTTATACATATCATAAGAAAGAAGGAACACTGCAGCAGGCCTACTGACCCATGCGAGGCAGGTCCAAATTCTACTGACGTTCAGGATAATATAACTCAGTCTAGACGACTAAGATCAGAAAATACTCTGCATAACAAGGGAATTGTTATATAGTAGTATGTCACTAATGTCAGCTAGGCCTGCATAAAGTTTTCTATAACTGTATGACTGCTGACATACAGGAAAATCTGATAGATCATACTGCATCAGATGTTGTGGAAACTGCAGCTTTAGCTGACAGTTATGAGATAGCTCACAAACTTGTGTGAAATAACACAAAAGATCAAGGACACGTAAAAAAATGTCCCAGTAGTTGACAACCCAATTCAGTTGACCAGTCTTGTTCTCATTTACGTGACTCACCTGTCAGTGAAACTTCTCTTATTCTGGAGAAACTCGGTCATAAATCTTTCTCTGTGGGAGCACGGAACTCAGATGACGAGAAATTAAATAAATGTATTTAATGTAAGAGAAAACGACATTCTAGGGCAGTGATTCTCAACCAGGGGTAAATTTACCCCTTGGGGGTAAAATATTACATGGCAAGAGGTAAAGTAACATTTTGCTAGGATTATAATATAGCCTCATTTACTCACATTCTTGGTGTATACTTATATTCTCGTTATGTTTGTACAGGTGAAACAATTAATTGATACTCTGTCGAAGTTAAGCTTACTAAAATTTGAGACGAGTTGGCAGGTAGCTAAATACTTGGTTGCAAAATATCATAGAAATTACACTGCTGAAACAGACAGATCAATGATTAAGGATATTGTAAATTATTATGTGAGCAAATTACCTACATGAGGTTTACAGGGTATTACCTGAATTATTTCCTGCAAGTAATTTGGGGGAAATAAGTGGGACTTAAATCACAGGTCGCAGGACTGTAACTCCCTCGATGCCCACTTCATTACCACTCATACAAAAAGCTAGACCTGACATTAAATTAATAATTACAATATTAACTCCAGCTACTCTGGTAAATTAAATTTGTGGACTGTATTTAATTCGTATTTCCACTTACCATTTAATTACTGTAGATATATCACATCACAACACCAGCTTGATACCTAGACCCTATTCTGTCCAGCTAGAGATTTAAATGCAAGGACTAATGGGGCACTTTCCCTGTGAGCGATGGTCGTATCCTTTATCTTCAGCCATCCACATGTAATTCTTGAGGTCCCAAATTTCCTGTCCCAATTCTTCAGCAGGGGACATTAACACGGGTTCCTATTGCAAATTTAGGCTGAAAACCCCAATTGACCTTCGAGAATGCACAATTCAGACTAGTGTTCACACATTAAAATGGATATGGCGTCTCCCTCTGCGGAGTCACTCCCCGGCTGTTCTGCCTCCTTCACACTCGAAATTTTTCGAAGGGTCCAAATAACATCACATTTTAATACATAATTATTATATATTTCATTTATATGTTCTACATTTAGGAAATTATTAAAAAAATTACAGATATATTGTTTCGAATTAGATAGCTCTGATTCCGAATCAGATTCAAGGAGAGCCTCATGTCTCAGGTAAAATGTCCCTAAATGATGACATAGATAAGGGAGCTAAGGTAGAATTATCTGAGCCTAGTGTTGCCCTGTTTTCGCTCACTCCTCCCGTTACTGGGACATTATCACAGAATGTAACACTATGATTCAGCATCATACTCGTAAAACTGATTCTACTTTTATATATAATAATCCTAGACCTGATCTAGACACATCCAGACAGCTTTGTAAATTTCCTTACTCCTTCACTGACTACAGGTAAGAAAGTAACTTAGACACGGATTTTGATGTCTTTGAGAGCCAGACACGTGCAATGAATTGGCCACGCAATCACTGGACAACAATACTGCACACTGCTTTGACAGACAGAGCTCAAACTTGTACAGCTGCATCGCCCTTTGACAAGTATATTAATTATGATACTGTTCAAGAAACTGTACTAGAGACTTCTAGATTGTGACCTCTGAGTTATCAACGTGCATTTTCTACGTTGCGACGAAGACAAGGTCAAATTATTATTATAATAAAAAAAAGTGCTAAATCTAAACAAGGTCAAAGCTGTGTCGAATTCACAAGTGAGAAAGAGATTGCTTCTGAGAGGTGGTGCTGGGCCTGGAATTGCAATTCTTTTCGAAAAACTCTTTTAGCTTATACATATCATAAGAAAGAAGGAACACTGCAGCAGGCCTACTGACCCATGCGAGGCAGGTCCAAATTCTACTGACGTTCAGGATAATATAACTCAGTCTAGACGACTAAGATCAGAAAATACTCTGCATAACAAGGGAATTGTTATATAGTAGTATGTCACTAATGTCAGCTAGGCCTGCATAAAGTTTTCTATAACTGTATGACTGCTGACATACAGGAAAATCTGATAGATCATACTGCATCAGATGTTGTGGAAACTGCAGCTTTAGCTGACAGTTATGAGATAGCTCACAAACTTGTGTGAAATAACACAAAAGATCAAGGACACGTAAAAAAATGTCCCAGTAGTTGACAACCCAATTCAGTTGACCAGTCTTGTTCTCATTTACGTGACTCACCTGTCAGTGAAACTTCTCTTATTCTGGAGAAACTCGGTCATAAATCTTTCTCTGTGGGAGCACGGAACTCAGATGACGAGAAATTAAATAAATGTATTTAATGTAAGAGAAAACGACATTCTAGGGCAGTGATTCTCAACCAGGGGTAAATTTACCCCTTGGGGGTAAAATATTACATGGCAAGAGGTAAATATTTTTGGGCAAACCCTGAATAATTTATTTTTTCTAACCTTCTTATTTCTGTCCCTTTATGATGGCGATAATTTTTTGTATGGAAGTGAGGGGATAAATGGAGAAATACATCAAGCCGAGGGGGTTACTGATGGAGGAAAAGTTGAGAATCATTGTTCTAGGGAATATTGCTATGCAATGGAAGGAGATGTGAGCAATGATCGTACGTCTGGGTGTTGATTAATCTCTTGTAATCCCAGCCTGTTAACTAATCATTCAATAACTTTAGAGTTAAAGTTCTTTTATATCAAAGCGACTCAACATCTAATCTGTTTGCTCAATGTCATTTTGGTTACTTAAAGTCTGGATGGCTTTTTCTAACTGATCCCTAAAATATTGTAATTTAAGGAAGTTGTGGATAGGAGATTTTAAAGTTACTAGAGTATATATTAAATCCAAACTGCAGTTATTCACAAGTCAATAAGTTATGAATAACTACAATTATTTATTGGCTTTTTAAATAAATTTAGTTACATCATTGATGACCTTTCCAGCATCTACCGAGACTCTGCCTAACTGTAAAGAGGGTTAAAAATGTGATGCATAATTTCTGGTAATTTAGGGAGAAATCTGTATATTAATTACAGTTTGAGGGTTTTGTGTGTTAGCCTGAGTTAGTGTCTCTGGAATGCTTCTTGACTTGTCACAATCTTATCTTGAAACTCTCCTGTAAAGATTCTGCTTCTTGTTCACTGGCACATTCTCCTTCTGTTATTTGTTACATAAGTTTGTATAAGAATCACATCTTCCTTCCAAGATTTAAAGAGTAACTTGAAATTATTTTTGTCAATAAGATCTTGACTTATTGATTCTTCACATTAATTCATAGCTCAGGATACAAGACCATTTATGCTACTGAGGCTTTAATATTTTTAAGATCTACAAACGTCTTTAGTTTTTTTCCTGCCATGATGTTAGTTTATAAGTAATGTAAACACTAGTTTAACAAGAATATGAATTACTAACCTATGAATGTTTATCTTTAACTAATTTTTAATAAATAATGCTTGTAGATTAGCAACACAAAATAGTTGGCAAGTAATGAAATGTGATCTAGATTAATCTGCAACATTTATTTCAACACAAAAACAATATTTCAAAAACACAAATGGACATGATATATGTATTGGACATTATAGTTAAATAGGGAGACATCAATAATAAATAGGGTGTACACAGAGAAAGCCAATTAAAGCTGATACACAGGAATTATGTACACAAATTCACCTTCCTTAATGAATGCAACTTAAGAATCCCAACCTATGACTGGTTGTTATATATTTACACAATGCTGATGTTAGGTATAATTGATGAAGAGCTTTTGGACAGATCAGCAAATATACTCGAAAGAATATATAAATGTAATTATATGTAATAATCCCATCATTTCTTAGACAATTCTGCAACGTACCCATAATAAAGATATAAATGTAATTGTATACAATAATAACATGCACAGTATTAATGATAGTTTAGTAGGTTAATAATATTAGACAATTAAATTTAAATTTACAGGTGTTTTCACACATAGTAAATCCTTCGATTATTTGTTTAGTGATTAAGGACAATTCTTAAATGCTAAATGATCCATACTGATACACATCCATTTATCCAGCCATTCGTTTATCCAGTTTAAAGAACCAGATGCAGCTATAGAATTAAAACACATCACTGTCACTTTAAGTGTATTTCTGTTAAGTATATTCATTCTGAATATTGGGAGAGGCCTAGTAATTAATTTTCACTGCAATTCGCTGGTGTTCGGTTGATCTCAGATCACTTAATGCTCTACTATATAATAAATATATTCACTAAAATCATAATTATTGCAAATATATATATTATATATAGTTTCTTTTTATAAAGGGAACTGGACAAAAGAGATTGTAAAACTTATAGGGGAATAAGTTTACTGAGTATACCAGGTAAAGTGTATTGTAGGATTATTGAAAGAATTAGGGGTAATATAGAGAGCAGGATTGCAGATGAGCAAGGAGGCTTTAGAATGGGTAGGGGATGTGTAGATCAAGTGAAGCATATATGTGAACAGTATTTACATAAAGGTACGGAAGTTTCCACTGCATTTATGGATTTAGAAAAGGCATATGAAAGAGTGGATAGGGGAGTAATTCGGCAGTTGTTGCAAATGTATGGAATAGGAGGTAGGTTACTGGAAGCGGTGAAAAGTTTTTACGAGGATAGTGAGGCTCAGGTTAGAGTGAGTAAGAGAGGGAGATTATTGCCAGTAAAGGCAGGCCTTACACAAGGGTGTGTGATGTTACCATAGTTGTTCAAAAAAATTATAGATGGGGTTGAAAAAGAAGTGAATGATCGGGTGTTGGCAAGAGGTGTGGGTTTAAAGATAAAGAATCTAACACAAAGTGAGAGTTGTCACAGTTGCTCTTTGCTGATGACACTGTGCTTTTTGGGAGATTCTGAAGAGAAGTTGCAGAGGTTGGTGGATGAGTTTGGTAGGGTATGAAAAAGAAGAAAATTGAAAGTGAATATAGGAAAGAGTAAGGTGATGAGGATAACAAAACATTAGGTAGCGGAAGATTGGATATCAGATTGGAGGGAGAGAGTATGGAGGAGGTGAATGTATTCAGATATTTGGGAGTGGACATGTCAGCAGATGGGTCTATGAAACACGAGGTGAATCATAGAATTGACGAGAGGAAAAGGTGAGTGGTGCACTGAGGAGCTTGTGGAGACACAGAACTTTGTCCATGGAAGCAAAGAGGGGAATGTATGAAATGTTGAAATGTTAGCCTTGTATTTAACACAAACTTGTATGCAGTACAGAAAAATGTTAATACTAACTTCAACACCACTAGTGAAGAGCTCATGCAATTTGTTGGAATTCTGATATTCATGAGTATGGACTGCCTACCCTCTTTAGAGGATTACTGGTCCCTTCACCATTGTCATCTTTATGTTACAACTCTTATGACATCTAAAAGGTTTAGGTTACTGAAGACAGAAATTCATGTAAATGATAATACATTGCAACACTAAAAAAAAAAAAAGGATCTACTCGTCCTTGTGTTGTTCCATCTGCAAGGTTAATCTATGTCTAAACAAAACCAGAAATTGTTTCGTGAATTCCATAAGAAACCAGATGCATAAATACCTCTGATAAAAATGTTTGTCACAATAAATACAGAAAGGATACTCATTTGGTGCTATATCCATATTTTTGTAACATTTTTGCAATTTTTGTATAATGTCAAATACTATAAATGTGTTAAAATTAATTAAATCAAGTTACTGTGACTTTGGTTTAACCCAATTGTTTATTAATAAACCTTAAATATATATATATATGCCTTTTATTATCAGTTATTAGTAGCTGTTATGATTCTTTTAGACACATACCATTGTCAGGAATTGCATCAAATCTGATGCAAATCTGTCACCTATAGTTTAACCTTTGTTGAGATTAGCCTCATATTTGATTCCGCCAAAAGGCCATTTTATGGCCCCCAAAATAAACTTGAAAAAGGACCACAAATAAAAGGTCTTAGAATTGCTTATATTATCAGAATATGGGTTGCAAATGTTGCAGTTTCTCAAATTTTAAACATGGCCTGGTAATGGGATATATATATATATATATATATATATATATATATATATATATATATATATATATATATATATATATAACACTGTGACTATCCGAGGATTCGAACCCAAGTAGTTTTGGCCCTGCCTCGTGGTGAGCGAAAATCACATGACGCCTTAACCCACTGAACCACACAATCCTACAAGAACCAAGCACCCAGCCAAGCTGGGTGAATTGGACCTGCATCGCATGAGCCAGTAGTCCTTATGTTCTTATATGTGACATACACAGGGATGTAAGCCACAGCACCGTGTCTTCCTTTGCAGATGACACCCGAATTTGCATGACAGTGTCCACCATTGAAGACACCGCAAGACTCCAAGTGGACATCAACAAAATCTTTAAATGGGCTCAGAAAACAATATGTAGTTCAATGATGAGAAATTTCAATTACTAAGATATGGAAAATGTGAGAAATTAAAACTATATCGGAGTATAAAAAAATTCCAACCACACAATAGAGCGAAAAACTAATGTAAAAGACCTGGGAGTGATCATGTTAGAGGATCTCACTTAAAAAGACCATAACAATGTATCAATCGCATCTGCTAGAAAAATGATGGGATGGATAAAAAGGGCCTTCAAAACTGGAATGCTAAGCCCATGATGACACTCTTCAGGTCGCTTGTTATATCTAGGCTGGAATATTGCTACACACTAACTGCATTTTTCAGGGCAGGGGGGTTCTGACCTCGAAAATGTACAGAGAACCTTCACGGCAAACATAACTGCGATAGACACCTAAATTATAGGAACACTTAAAGTTCTAAACCTGAAACTTATAGAAATTTGTCTTTGGACTGCCTCCTTGTAAGCTGCCCTCTGGCAAGCACTGTTGACACCGACACTCTGAGAAGCTTCTCTCAGACTTACAAGTGGCTTATGGACAAATTTCTAGCTGCCTGCAGTCAAAAGGGAATTCCCCACCTACATGCATTTGAAAAGTTTAAACCCTTATTAATTTAGAATATTCTCCTAGTTTTCCCAATCTTCCAAAGCTAAAACCCCTCCAACAAAGTGAGGGAAGGACCAATTTTGCAAAAATCAAGTGGTATTAGTGTCCTGCCTGCACCTCAATTTCCCCTGGTTTCAAAGGATATCCCTAAGCCATATATGCAGTACGTGACACTAGCTTCTGGCCCTAATATTAAGGGGGATTCCCACAATTATTCCCCCTTTGGGGGCCCTTCCCCCCTTTTATAACCCACAGCTCAAATAACCCCCTTCCTCCGAATATCCCCCGGAGCTTTACTAAGAGAAATGCAAAGTGTATTATCTTACTCGGGGTCTGGGCCAGAGATGAATACCCACAGTACGTCGGGAAGCCTCTATGATTCTTGGTTCCCAGGCAAGTATTTTGAAGACACGTGAGGCACCAACCATTAGCTCTTGGTACCTTGTTATCACCACGGGGTCCAGTTCAAAAAGAAAGAACTAGCGCTCTCTCCCGCTTAGTTTCAAGTGTGGAGCTGCCAGTTCTTGTTAGCTAACATAATCTAATGCTCGCCTATTCAGGCCTTAAAACTACCTATGTTAAGGTGCTAGAGCTACATTATTAATATCTAAAGTTGCCTCAATATTCCTAATATTAGTTACTAACTGTACAAACTTACCTAGGCCTTCCTAGGAGAATAAATCTATCAATTAACATGTGTAATCTCTCTACCTCCGCCAACTGTGTTTGTTTGGTTGGGTGTGTGGGTTCATGAACTCAGAGGACCGATCTGTGGTACGATTAAGGCTCCATACAGCTCACTTACCCTGTGGAACTAGGCGACTCAAAAATGTTTCCATAGTACTCCATAGAAGGAAGGCGGAGAGATACATTTATATACACTTGGAAAATCCTAGAGGATTAGTGCCAAACTTGCACACGAAAATCACTCCTATGAAGCAAAGACTCGGCAGATGATGTAACATACCCCCAATGAAAAGCAGGGGTGCCACTGCACGATAAGAGACAACACAATAAGTGTCGGGGGGCCCAAGACTGTTCAATTGCCTCCCAGCATACATAAGGGGGATTACCAATAGACCCCTGGCTGTCTTCAAGAAGGTGCTGGACAGGCACCTAAAGTCAGCACCTGTCCAGCCGGGCTGTGGTTCGTACGTCGGGTTGCATGCGGCCAAAACAACAATCTGGTTGATCAGGCCCTGATCCACCATGAGGTCTGGTCACAGACCGGGCCGCCCCAGGACGTTGACCCCGAAAACCCTCTCAGGTATACACCAGGTATACAAACCTAAATAAGTCACAAGACGAAGGAGTGGAGGATGGGTGAGGATAATCCGTGGAAGTGAGGGAGGAGTGATGGTAGGGACGTTGTAGTGGTCGCTGGGACGGAGGGGTTTAAGGTGTGAAGGTTGAGGGAGGGGTTTAAGGTGTGAAGGTTGAGGGAGGGATTTAAGGTGTGAAGGTTGAGGGAGGGATTTAAGGTGTGAAGGTTGAGGGAGGGATTTAAGGTGTGAAGGTTGAGGGAGGGGTTTAAGGTGTGAAGGTTGAGGGGAAAGGGTTTAAGGTGTGGGAAAGGGTTTAGGGAGGGATTAAGGTGTGATGGTTGAGGGGGGGATTTAAGGTGTGAAGGTTGAGGGATGGATTAAGGTGTGATGGTTCAGGGAGGGATTTAAGATGTGAAGGTTGAGAGTTCCCAGATGACACCAGCTAAGCTTGGTTCATTTATTTATCACCAATTTCATTTTTAACAACTAAACTGAAGCATTATAGTAGCTAATGTATTTATATTTTATCCAGGTTCCTCAAATTTTAAATATGTAAATAGAGAAGTAGAGTAAATATAAATACTGGTACCCCCTTTCCCCCCTTTTTCCTCAGACAGGATCACAACGTGTTCAGTCATAACCTTGACTTGTTTATTACAAAATACAGAGTTTAACAATCTAGCTGCGGCTGCTGTTGCTGTACTGTGCACCTGCTGTTGCTGTACTGTGCTGCTGCTGTTACTGTGCTGTGCTGCTTGCTATTGCTGTGCTGTTAACGCTGCTGTTACTGTGCTGTAAGCTGCTGCTGTTGCTACTTGCTGTGCTGTTGCTTACTGTGCTGCTGCTGTTACATGTACTGTGCTGTGCTATACTGTACTGTGCTGCTACTGTTGCTGTACTGTGCTGCTGCTGTTACTGTACTGTGCTGCTGCTGTTACTGTGCTGTGCTGCTGCTGTTGCTGTACTGTGCTAACAGCTATTGCTGTGCTGTGCTGCTACTGTTACTGTGCTGCTGCTGTTGCTGTGCTGTTGCAACTGTTGCTGTGCTGTGCTGCTGCTGTTACTGTACTGTGCTGCTGCTATTACTGTACTGTGCTGCTACTGTTGCTGTACTGTGTTGCTGCGTTACTGTACTGTGCTGCTGTTGTTACTGTGCTGTGCTGCTGCTGTTGCTGTGCTGTGCTGCTGCTGTTACTGTAGCTGTTAACCAAGCTTGTTGCTGTACTGTTTACACCTTGTTGCTGTGCTGTGCTGCTGTTGTTGCTGTGCTGTGCTTGCTGCTGTTGCTGTGCTGTGTTGCTGCTTTTTACTGTGCTGTGCTGCTGCTGTTACTGTACTGTGCTGCTACTTGCTGTACTGTGCTGTTGCTACTGTTGCTGTACTGTGCTGCTGCTGTTACTGTACTGTGCTGCTGCTGTTGCTGTACTGTTGCTACTGTTGCTGTACTGTGCTGCTGCTGTTACTGTACTGTGCTGACTGTTACTGTACTGTGCTGCTCTATTGGTGTCTGTGCTGCTGCTACTGTTGCTGTACTGTGCTGCTGTTACTGTACTGTGCTGCTGCTACTGTTGCTGTACTGTGCTGCTACTGTTACGTACTGTGCTGTTACTGTTACTGTACTGTGCTGCTGCTGTTACTGTATGCTGTGCTGCTACGTGTGCTGTACTGTGCTGCTGCTGTTTCTGTCTGTGCTGGTGGAGTCCCTCACTAGCTAGCAGTCATCCATGCCTTAACTCACTTACACCTTAGTAAATGCTATTAAATGTTACTAAAAGATGTTTACTCTAATTCTGATAGCTTTCATGAGTGACCCTTCATGTTCAACATGCAGAGATTGTTGCTGCTGACCTGACATGTGAGTGTACTCACCTAGTTGCGGTTGCAGGGGTCGAATCATAGCTCCTGGCCCTGCCACTTCACTAGCTGTTACTGGGTCACTCTTCCTGCTCCATGAGCTTTATCATACCTCTTCTTAAAGCTATGTATGGATCCTGCCTCCACTACATCACTTCCCAGACTATTCCACTTCCCGACCACTGTGTGACTGAAGAAATACTTCCTAACATCCCTGTGATTCATCTGAGTCTTTAATTTCCAACTGTGTCCCCTTGTTGCTGTGTCCCATCTCTGGAACATCCCGTCTCTGTCCACCTTGTCAATTTTTCTCAGTATTTTATATGTCGTTATCATATCCCCCCTATTTCTCTTGTCTTCCAGTGTCGTCAGGTCGAATTTTCTTAACCTCTCCTCGTAGGACATACCCCTTACCTCTAGCTTCCTTACATACCTCTAGCTTCCTTACATGATTGGCTAGGTGTGGGTTCCAAAGTGGTGCTGCATACTCCAATATGGGCCTAACGTACACTGTGTACAGGGTCCTGAACGATTCCTTATTAAGATGTCGGAATGCTGTTCTTAGGTTTGCTAGGCGCCCGTATGCTGCAGCAGTTATTTGGTTGATGTGCGCCTCAGGAGATGTGCCTGGTGTTATACTCACCCCAAGATCTTTTTCCTTGAGTGAGGTTTGTAGTCTCTGGCTCCCTAGACTGTACTCTGTCTGCGGTCTTCTTTGCCCTTCCCTAATCTTCATGACTTTGCACTTAGTAGGGTTGAACAGAAGCCAGTTGCTGGACCAGGCCTGCAGCCTGTCTAGATCCCTTTTTAGTTGTGCCTGGTCCTCTTCCGATTGGATTCTTCTCATCAACTTCACATCATCTGCAAACAGGGACACTTCGGAGTCTATTCCTTCCGTCAAGTCGTTCATAAATACCAGAAACAGTACCGGTCCTAGGACTGACTCCTGTGGAACCCCGCTCGTCACAGTCGCCCACTCTGACACCTCGCCATGTACCATGACTCGCTGCTGTCTTCCTGACAGGTATTCCCTCATCCATTGTAGTGCCTTCCCTGTTATCCCTGCCTGGTCCTCCAGCTTTTGCACTAATCTCTTGTGTGGAACTGTGTCAAACGCCTTCTTAGAGTCCAAGAAAATGCAATCTACCCACCCCTCTCTCTCTTGTCTTACTGTTGTCACCCTGTCATAGAACTCCAGTAGGTTTGTGACACAGGATTTCCCGTACCTGAAACCGTGTTGACTGTCGTTGATAAGCTCATTCCTTTCAAGGTGTTCCACCACTCTTCTCCTGATAATCTTCTCCATACATGTCAGTGACACTGGTCTGTAGTTTAGTGCTTCGTGTCAATTAGGCCGACCAGCCTAGGCCGACCAGCCTTAAAGGTTCAACGTTTCCCAGAGTTTCTTTTAGGTATTATTAGATAATAAGAGAACCGAATTATTAGAGCTTATTTATCAGAGATATTTTGTTTACGTTTTCCCTCTGTTGTCAGTAGCAGCGGCACTTATACCTGAGTTAGGTTTATCCCTCTGTTGTCAGTAGCAGCGGCACTTATACCTAAGTTAGGTTTATCCCTCTGTTGTCAGTAGCAGCGGCACTTATACCTAAGTTAGGTTTATCCCTCTGTTGTCAGTAGCAGCGGCACTTATACCTAAGTTAGGTTTATCCCTCTGTTGTCAGTAGCAGCGGCACTTATACCTAAGTTAGGTTTATCCCTCTGTTGTCAGTAGCAGCGGCACTTATACCTAGTTAGGTTTATCCCTCTGTTGTCAGTAGCAGCGGCACTATACCTAGTTAGGTTTATCCCTCTGTTGTCAGTAGCAGCGGCACTTATACCTGAGTTAGGTTTATCCCTCTGTTGTCAGTAGCAGCGGCACTTATACCTGAGTTAGGTTTATCCCTCTGTTGTCAGTAGCAGCGGCACTTATACCTGAGTTAGGTTTATCCCTCTGTTGTCAGTAGCAGTGGCACTTATACCTGAGTTAGGTTTATCCCTCTGTTGTCAGTAGCAGCGGCACTTATACCTGAGTTAGGTTTATCCCTCTGTTGTCAGTAGCAGGGCACTTATACCTGAGTTAGGTTTATCCCTCTGTTGTCAGTAGCAGCGGCACTTATACCTGAGTTAGGTTTATCCCTCTGTTGTCAGTAGCAGCGGCACTTATACCTGAGTTAGGTTTATCCCTCTGTTGTCAGTAGCAGGGCACTTATACCTGAGTTAGGTTTATCCCTCTGTTGTCAGTACTGGCATATACCTGAGTTAGGTTTATCCTCTGTTGTCAGTAGCAGTGGCACTTATACCTGAGTTAGGTTTATCCCTCTGTTGTCAGTAGCAGTGGCACTTATACCTGAGTTAGGTTTATCCCTCTGTTGTCAGTAGCAGGGCACTTATACCTGAGTTAGGTTTATCCCTCTGTTGTCAGTAGCAGTGGCACTTATACCTGAGTTAGGTTTATCCCTCTGTTGTCAGTAGCAGTGGCACTTATACCTGAGTTAGGTTTATCCCTCTGTTGTCAGTAGCAGTGGCACTTATACCTGAGTTAGGTTTATCCCTCTGTTGTCAGTAGCAGTGGCACTTATACCTGAGTTAGGTTTATCCCTCTGTTGTCAGTAGCAGTGGCACTTATACCTGAGTTAGGTTTATCCCTCTGTTGTCAGTAGCAGCGGCACTTATACCTGAGTTAGGTTTATCCCTCTGTTGTCAGTAGCAGAGGCACTTATACCTGAGTTAGGTTTATCCCTCTGTTGTCAGTAGCAGCGGCACTTATACCTGAGTTAGGTTTATCCCTCTGTTGTCAGTAGCAGCGGCACTTATACCTGAGTTAGGTTTATCCCTCTGTTGTCAGTAGCAGCGGCACTTATACCTGAGTTAGGTTTATCCCTCTGTTGTCAGTAGCAGCGGCACTTATACCTGAGTTAGGTTTATCCCTCTGTTGTCAGTAGCAGTGGCACTTATACCTGAGTTAGGTTTATCCCTCTGTTGTCAGTAGCAGCGGCACTTATACCTGAGTTAGGTTTATCCCTCTGTTGTCAGTAGCAGCGGCACTTATACCTGAGTTAGGTTTATCCCTCTGTTGTCAGTAGCAGCGGCACTTATACCTGAGTTAGGTTTATCCCTCTGTTGTCAGTACAGCGGCACTTATACCTGAGTTAGGTTTATCCTCTGTTGTCAGTATCAGCGGCACTTATACCTGAGTTAGGTTTATCCCTCTGTTGTCAGTAGCAGGGCACTTATACCTGAGTTAGGTTTATCCCTCTGTTGTCAGTAGCAGCGGCACTTATACCTGAGTTAGGTTTATCCCTCTGTTGTCAGTAGCAGCGGCACTTATACCTGAGTTAGGTTTATCCCTCTGTTGTCAGTAGCAGCGGCACTTATACCTGAGTTAGGTTTATCCCTCTGTTGTCAGTAGCAGCGGCACTTATACCTGAGTTAGGTTTATCCCTCTGTTGTCAGTATCAGCGGCACTTATACCTGAGTTAGGTTTATCCCTCTGTTGTCAGTAGCAGTGGCACTTATACCTGAGTTAGGTTTATCCCTCTGTTGTCAGTAGCAGCGGCACTTATACCTGAGTTAGGTTTATCCCTCTGTTGTCAGTAGCAGCGGCACTTATACCTGAGTTAGGTTTATCCCTCTGTGTCGTGTGGGTCTTGGGAGAGATATATAGGAGGTCAAAGATACTCCTTGTTGGATGGTTACGGTATATTTACAGTAATTAGAGGAGAGTCCAGCACACCTTCTGTCTCGCCTGTAGGTCTAACGTAGTGAGGCAGTCTGCCTATGATAGGCTGTGCACATGCGCTGAGCCTCTGACGTCAGCGGGTACCGTGACGTCACACGCAAAGTGACCAGCTTTATAAAGATACACTAAACAAGTGTATATATGATACTGACACGACAGCTCGGCCATGTTATCGTATGACGTCTCGGCATACTATACAACTCTATAGGCTGAACAGACAGGTGGTACTGGGTGAATCTATACAATAGCAAACACATTATAACTTTGAACTGATCAAGATTAATCTTACTCTCGCACTTCTTGAGTTAATGGTACATAAGAGAAATTTAATGGATCTAGATATAATGGATTATATATAAAACAATTGCAAATTTGATCGATCAATCTATATTCATGCACTCAGCGGGTTCTGAGGAAGAATAAATATATTTACAAGGAAGAAGTTTTAACAGAAAAAAGAGACTCGCTAGCACGGTCAACTGTTAAAGCTCAGAACTCAGGGAACATGAACACAAAAAAAAAATTCTAGATAATGAACACTTAGTAACAAAACACACAGTCGACAATTTCTCTTAACTCAATCATCTAATTGTACAGTCTATTTACATTTAACCCCAACTCTGCTAGGGTAAGATTTACATATACAGAATGGTTATCATCTCTGGGTGGATCAAACTCTGTTACAGTAGGTAACTCAACTTCTGATTGAGGAGGGTCTACACTGATATCAACAAATGATACTTGGGGTTTCTCAACACTTGTCGTGTACGCAAGGAGTAACGACAATCAGGTTGTTCCTCTGACTCACTACTAGAAGTTGAAGGTACGGGGTCAGACGGATTATCATTGTCAGTCACAACAGTCTGGTTGTCAGGGGCTTCGTCTTCGTCACATACTAACTTCATATGATCTAAATGTGCTTCTTTACACTTACCCGTACTAAGTTCTCTAACTTTATACTTATTGCCCTTGATATGTTCAACTACTCGATATGGGCCAACAAACCTTTGGTCTAATTTAGGCATTGCTGAAGTTTTGTTAAAGTTGAACAACATGACTCTGGACCCTACTTGAACTTTAGTCGGTTTGGCTTTAGTATTAGTTACTCTAGTAAATTCTGCTGTTGACTTATGAAGTGTTTCACGGATTCTTCTGAAAACACTCTGAGCTTGGCTTTACGAGTTGCTATGAAATCATCAGGGTTATACGACGGTTTTGGATTAGAATATAACAACTCATAAGGCAAACGCTTGTCAACACCATACAAGGCGTAATGGGCGTATCACCTATAGAAGCATTGAAAGCAGAATTTATAGCACATTGAACATCAGGTATAACTTCATCCCAGGTTGAACTATTGGGATTAACAGTGGCTCTCAAGACATCGAGTACTTTTTATTAGTTCTTTCCGCCAAACCATTGCTGGCAGGATGGTGTGGAACAATGGTAGATTTAGTAATCTTATACAAGGCACATAGGTTTTCTAGAATCTCGTTGCAAAATTCACCTCCATTATCGGATACTAAGGATTTAGGAGTGGTGTGTCTACATATTATACGTTCCTTAAACGCTTTAGCTACTGTCTCGGCAGTCTTGTCTGGAATAGGAACTAACTCACAATATCTGGTGAAATGATCGACCATCCACACAGATGTTTATTGCCTTGCGTTGTACATTGAAAATTAGTTAGCAGATCTATTGCAACTCTTTCCCATGGCTCACTAGTAGTGGGATACATCTGGATAGGATTGGGACCGTTGATATTACCCTTGTGTTTCATACAAACACTACACTTCTTAACATACTCGGTAATATCGTTGCCATACGAGGCCAAAATCTTAATCTTGCTTGTTTTTAATCGAACGGTCCATACCAGGGTGTGCAACACCTGGTGCATCGTGAATTAGCTGTAAAGCTACTTTTCCCAGTGACTGAGGAAATTAACTGGTATGCCCGTCTACTAGGCGTTCCCAGCTCGGCACGGAACAGTAATTCTTGATTCATAACAAAGTCACTGATAGGTGCTGGTGGCTTCACAGTAAGAATAAGGTCTTCCTGTAGCAGGGCGAGCCCCCCCCAGACCACAAGGGATCTTTCCTTTGGGCATTCTTTACATCCTCAGCACAAACGGAGGATCAGCAACCCCCGCTAACATGACGCGATAAAGCATCTGCAACTACATTTGACTTGCCAGGTAAATGTTCAAAGGTAGGGTTGAACTCTTGGATAGTTAAGGACCATCTAGCTAGTCTTCCAGTAGGTTGTTTATTCTGGAACAATGGTATTAGAGGTGCATGATCTGTCAAGACATGGACAGGGTACTGATAAATTATGTCTCGGAAGGTTTTAAAAAACCACACTATTGCTAAGGCTTCTTGCTCAGTTACTGTATAATTCCTTTCAGCCTTTGTAAGGACTCGACTAGCAAATGCAACTGCGTTGTATTTACTATCAATCTTCTGTGCAAGAACTGCCCAATGCCTATAGAACTGGCATCGGGGGTTAAATAGAAAGGCTTTGTGAAATCTGGGAATTTTAAGATTGGAGCAAAGTTTATCCCTCTGTTGTCAGTAGCAGCGCACTTATACCTGAGTTAGGTTTTTTCCCTCTGTTGTCATAGCAGCGGACTTATACCGAGTTAGGTTTATCCCTCTGTTGTCAGTAGCAGCGGCATTATACCTGAGTTAGGTTTATCCCTCTGTTGTCATAGCAGCGGCAATTTATACCTGAGTTAGGTTTATCCCTCTTTTGTCCCGTAGGCGGCACTTATACCCGGGGTTAGGTTTATCCCTCTGTTGTCAGTAGGCGGCCATACCTGAGTTAGGTTTTTTCCCTCTGTTGTCAGTAGACGGCACTTATACCTGAGTTAGGTTTTTTCCCTCTGTTGTCAGTAGCAGCGGCACTTATACCTGAGTTAGGTTTATCCCCCTGTTGTCAGTAGCAGTGGACTTATACCTGAGTTAGGTTTATCCCTCTGTTGTCAGTAGCAGTGGCAATTTTTTCCTGAGTTAGGTTTATCCCCCTTTTTGTCAGTAGCAGTGGCACTTATACCTGAAAATTTGGTTTATCCCTATTTGGGGATAGCAGCGGGGCTTATACCTGAGTTAGGTTTATCCCCCCGTTGTCAGTAGC
>WNWK01019179.1:0-38332 GCA_009830355.1 Cherax destructor
TGACATCTCCTTTCCCCTACCCCCTTGGGAAGTTCCTGCTGTCCGTGTCTGTTCTATTCCTCTACCTTGCGCGAAAGCCAACTACCTACGGCGGCTTCTCGCTCTTTCTTTCTAGACCACTTCCGTTCTCATTCCCATGCCATCGCAGTATGCACCGATGGTTCAAAGTCATCTGACGGCGTCGGATTCGCAGCAGTGTTTCCGGACAGCGTTGTACGAGGGCATCTATTACCCTCGGCTAGCATATTTACGGCAGAATTGTATGCCATTCTTGTGGCACTTATCCGTATTGCATCTATGCCTGAGTCACCATTTGTGGTCGTTTCAGACTCCCTTAGTGCTTTACAGGCTATCCGTAAAATTGATACACCTCACCCCTAGTTCTTCGTATCCACCTTTGGTTACGCCGTATCTTTAGCAAGCATAAAGATATTGTTTTTTTGGGTCCCTGGTCATGTTGACGTACAGGGCAAAGAACAGGCAGACACTGCTGCGCGGTCAGCAGTACATGACCTTCCAGTTTCATATAGAGATGTTCCTTTCACGGACTATTTTGCGGTCATTGCTACCCACCTTCGCACCCGTTGGCAACAACGCTGGTCTGACCTGCTGAATAACAAACTTCATTCTATTAAACCGGTTATAGGTTTCTGGCCTTCTTCTTGTCACCAATGTCGATGTTGGGAGACTATTCTCTCCCGTCTTCGCATCGGCCACACTCGTCTTACTCACGGGTATCTCATGGAGAGGCTCCCTGCCCCTCTCTGTGAGCATTGTCAGGTTCCAGTGTCAGTTCAACATATCCTGTTGGACTGCCCCCACTATCAACGAGCACGCAGAATTTACCTCCAACGACGTCTTCGCTCTGCGGCCCTTTCTTTACCTTCCCTTCTTGCAGATGGACCCTCCTTTAATCCTGACTCTCTCATTGACTTTTTGACAGAAACTGACTTACTACACAAACTCTGAAGATTATATATACCTCTAGCACCTCCCTCAGTCCCTTCTACCTCGATCTCTTGCTACCCTCTATCCCTGCACTATCCACCGTCATCTTGCACTCCATACCCTACTAATCGTCCATCTCCCTCTTACAACCCACTCTCCCTGCATCCTACAATAACCTGCAGCGCTGTATAACCCCTGTGGTTTAGCGCTTCTATTTGATTATAATAATAATAGTCAGTACTTACAGAGGATATAAAACAACAGATACACAAAGGCTTTAATCTATTTCAGATGACAATGCAGACACAGTAAAATCACAGCTTAAAAACATCAAACAAAAGCTTAGTTGCTATGGCTTCTCGTCCATTTGGGGACATCACTGCTGGATAACTTTTAACTCGGCATGAATAAGGGTACAAAACTTTCCATTTTTTATAATTTCTTTTTTTTTTTTTTTAGGAAATATTCTACTCTTTGACCATTTCTGATTCCCTGGGCCAAAGTTCTCATAAGAATAGCAAATGGACTTGAGACACTACAATGAGAAATTCTGGGGTTTGTGACACTTAATAAGTGAGGATACAATTGAAATTGATACATAACATTCATACAAGTTGTATAGAATACTTCGGCCTGGGAATGACTCAGATTTCTCTGTTCTGGGATATGAAGAGGGATGTAAAATAAATTGAAAATTAACTAATATCACCTGGAATCAATGATTCATAAAAATAAGCTATATATATATATATACTACACATATATATATACATACATACTACACATATATATATATACATACTACACATATATATATATACATACTACACATATATATATATATATATACATACTACACACATATATATATATATACATACACACACACACATATATATACATACATACACACACACACACATATATATATATATATATATATATATATATATATATATATATATACATACAGTAACATATGCATGCATACATACAATAACATATGCATACACACGCAGATTTACGTCTGCAAACACACGCAGATTTACGTCTGCAAACACACGCAGATTTACGTCTGCAAACACACGCAGATTTACGTCTGCAAAAACACGCAGATTTACGTCTGCAAACACACGCAGATTTACGTCTGCAAACACACGCAGATTTACGTCTGCAAACACACGCAGATTTACGTCTGCAAACACACGCAGATTTACGTCTGCAAACACACGCAGATTTACGTCTGCAAACACACATATTTACGTCTGCATCATCATTTTTCAACAAACTGGCCATATCCCACCAAGGCAGGGTAGCCCAAAAAGAAAAACAAGTTTTTTTTTTAACTTTACTAATGTATACAGGAGAAGGGTTACTAGTTCCTTGCTCCCTTACGTCTGCATTCATACATACTATATTTATGTATGCATATATGTACATATCTACGTATGCATATATGTATACATATATTTGTGTGCATATGTGTGTGTATATATATATAAACATATATTGAATATATAAATTAACTACTAACTTATCATGCTTTGGGAAGGTCAGAGAAATCTGGTTTTAATGTTCCTTGAGTTCGAGTAAGATGATAATTCTTTCAATACAAAATGTGAAAATGAATAATGCATTCATACATACATCTTTTGGTATATGGAATGCTATAAAAACAGGTTGGCTGGGCTCGGCAAACTTCAGGGGAAAAAGTTTGTTGTCTTGTGCAGAGACTAAAGAGGAAACAAACTGAGTCACTGACCTTTTATTTTGAGATGATGATTGAAAGAAAGTAATAAATGAAGGGGTAAAGCATGGTTAAGTTGGTGCACAGGTAGGTGCAGTTAATGCTCTGCACAAGAAAACTCAGATTTCTTTTTCTTCTCAAGTCTCTTTCAGATACAAGGTAATACTTTATTTATTTGGTCCAAGAACGCTGAGAGGACCCACTGAAAATTGATCCGAGACCAACACCATTCTATTTATGACCAACTTGTGCACAATAGCTCTAACACTAGGATGATGATAATAATAATTAATAATAATGATGATATAAGAAGCCAATGACTAAACAACCCAGCCTGCTCCCACCAAATATGGCAGTGCTGTTGAGGTTATGTTGTGTGGTGATGAAGAGTTCACACTCTTAATATATTCTTTTCCTAATCTCATAATGCTTTGCTAAATCAACAATTTTGTGGGTCCAAAGATAATTTATAGCTATTAACACAGACTGAAGAATATACTTGTGGACTGGAAAAAGAGTTTCCGTTTCTGAGGGGACATCACCACAGGCGAGACCTATGGATGGGTAGGTGGGCGGCGGGCTGTGGCAGCCCATACTGTACCAGGGCTGGAATGGGGGGTTCTGGGAACAGGAATGGGAGGATAACTGACCTCGGGGGATTTGTGGGCATGGGGCAACTTGGGTGAAGAGGCCCAGGTTCAACTATGGAAACACCTGCATGAAAGAAGTGGCCATGTGGAGGTATATTTCTTACCTTTTAAGTTATCTATATACACTAACGAGATCAGATTCAGCAGAATTATAGTAATAAAAAGGAAGAAAAAGTAAGCATTTATTGCTTCCTTTGCAGTATAGAGTACTATTCTTAAATTACAGAATTGTACAAAAAAACTTAAACAGATGTTTTGGTCTCTTCATCCATAGCTGATCCACAATCTACAAACATCAGCACTTGATAAATCAACTGTCATTTCTTCCAAACACTTGCACAGCAAGACACCAAGAGAAGACTACAGTTCAGTAATAAACTTGCTAATCAGTGAATGCCTACAATAATGAAGCTGTCGTCACATGTCTAATTGATCTTGCTGTCTAGCTTTCATACAGATGAGCAAATATTGAAAAAGAACTATTTCATTCTTTGAGACATCTATCTCCTCCTTAATTATCTACACATGTACAAAAACTTTACATACATTCAACACTTCTCACACAGGGTATTTTCAGTACTGCCTGAGATTCATTTGTGAGTACTTGTATACAGGCCTGGCTTTTGCCTGCAAAATGCACAGAGTTGCAGTACTGACCTGATATAAACTAAGGGTGAGAGTAGTATACAAGGGGAGACAAACCAACCACATCCTCGTGCACACAATTAAGAGTACACTACTTAACTCATTATGTGAGAACAAATAAATGCTGCCTCAGAAAATCTGTGGTGCAATACACTGAACCTTTGTATTTCCTTGATATGCTTCACAGTAGTAGTGAGTGAGGACGAACAAAAAAATCAGTAAGAACAGTACAAAATGTACTCTGAATGTCGGTAATCCACAAATCAAAACAGATTTGCCTGGGGTACTTGGCACGTAACATGGGTCATAACAAAAACACGTAAATACTCAATCCAAGTCTTACTTCCACTTTCATCCCATACTATCACACAACTGTCTTTTATGGAATGTTAGTTCAACCACCATAGTCTTCAATTAGACTGATAACACTGCCTTCACCAAGGCTAACTGTCCTGAAGTTCATAATTAGATTGGACATGTTTCATCACCACAAATGATTACAGAGGGAGCTTTCAGTCTACACTGAACACTGGCATTTCTATCACCTCATTGTTAAAGTCTTGGCACTGTGAGGGTCATGCCATTAATGTGCAGAACATTAGGTATGAGGATAAGTCTTTTTCTGGAAAGGTTTCATGGTCAATCTCTAGCAGAGCCACTCGTTTCATGGCTACCTGAAGGAAGCTATGTGGAGGATGCATTTTACCAAATAGAACAGTATGAAATATACTATATTACATGTGTGACTCCATGAGTATTCTAATACTGTATTAATCACTAAATAAACCACACTGCAGTTCTCTTATGAAGTACAGTATATTAAAATAGAAGAGAACAACATTAAAATTTTCAAATTTGCAATGTTAATTAATGTAGAGATTGAATTTCATATACATAGCACCAGTGAAGATTTCAGACATCCAGTGACAATGATGTGATTCATGATTTGATAATCATGCTGGTATTACAAATTTAATTAACTATTTAAGGCAACATGTATAATGTAGATGCAACAATCTTGCAGCAACACCTCTCTCCACATAGACCTTCAGATTCTCTTAAGAAAGTAGGATCGACCTCACCCTCCTGACCAGAGTCCTCCTGGTTTAGAAATATGTCAACAGTGCTCCATGTTAGTATATATAAACTTGCTCAATCAATGAGGTGAATCCCATGGCAAGGCTCCAACCTGAGACTTAATGGTCCTCCTCCTCTTCAGATTCTCCGTGACCATACATATCTGCTAACTTACTGAAACGTGGACCCCAATTGTTCAGGTAGTCAAAGTCCTGTTCGTTGTCATCAGTGCCTGCAAAGAGAAATGATACTTAATACTGGGTTGTGGCTAAAACTAACCATCTGTCACCTGTGACAAAAATATCAAATTAACTGGGGAAAAAAAAAATTGAAATAACAATGGTTCTATATTGCAACCTTAACATACAGGCTGTCCAGAAAAAAAATTACTGCACACAATTTTAATCATATGCTTTTTTAACCCGTAAACGGTCCAAACGTATATACATATATGTTTGTAGTGCTTGTGGAAGTGTATCTTTGGGGGTCTGAAATAGACTAACCTACATGACATTATTTCTTAAGTAAATTCATTTGATAATGGCACTTGAGCAGGCTTTTGCAATGAATTTTGATCGTTAGTCGGGAGTCCACTGTATTTACGTTTTATTTTTCCTGCCTCCAAATTTGGCATGATTGGCCTGAGATGCCTGGTCAGCATAGAATGGGTCTTAGCCCTTGGTGTGCGCTGTATTAAAAAAAAAGTCTGGGACCACTTAGTACGTTGTGGGAGCACCAGTTCAATCGAGCGCCAGCTAGAGCAAACAGCGCGACAAACACATGGGATTCACTGATGTCATGTGATGCTGACCCCAAGTTTAGTGGCTCACCTTGATGATAACCCATGTGCAACATCCTTTTAGAATGTCTTACAACCTATGCCTGTCTATCTGTCTCTGTCTCACAGGTACACAATATAATTATACATAGTGTAAATTTCCTAGGATAACCCAAAAAATCCAGACAAAGTGCTTGTAGATAATGTGTAAACATGACTGGCAAATACGTATTTACACTTGCTCAGGAACCAGACGTGTTGGTTCAGGAGTGGATCTCTCTGAGACGGGAGAGCTAGTTGCTAGACAGACAGAGAGCTTGACAGACAGGCAGATAGACAGAGAGCTTGACAGACAGACAGAGCTTGAAAGACACAGATAGACAGAGTTTGACAGACAGATATGGTTGTGTAACAGTGAAAACAGAGGGAGATGCTCATCAAATGTCACCCCTTATCTTATCTTATCACTGCACCCTTGCGTATGCTCATAAAATGTCACCAATTATCTTATCTTATTACTGTCAGCAGTGGACTGACTTGTTTTACATCATGCTTCAAGGGAACTTAGGAATAATAAAAATAATGAAAATAATAATAACAATAAGAAACATTGCTGGAACCTATAAATACTTTGTATATATTCCAAGACATTAGTAAATGACCAAAGCAGGTGTAAATATCCACCTGTCAGTGTGTTTGTGACAATTTGAGTACAATTTCAGTACCTAATATTAGTCTTAGAACAAAGAACTACTATAAATTGTAATTATCAGAACATAAAAATTGAATAAAATAATATAAAAACGAGAAAAAAAGGTATACTGTATCGCCAACACTTCTGCAAGTGGCAGGACTCGATGTTACCATAAGGTGAGCATTCAGTGCCAACTTCTCGGCCTCATATATCGGTAAGTACTGAGCCTAAATTTTTGTTTATGCTATTACACTTAGAAAAATGTGCTCTTTATTTCTATAAAAAAAAATTTTGTTTTCAAAATATTCGCGGCACTGGGGTAGTAAACGTTTGGACCGTTTACGGGTTAACCCTTTGGGGGTCCAAGGGGTCTCTCTGAAACTCGTTCTCAGGGTCCACGAATTTAAAAAAAAAAAAAAAAAATTCTTATGGAATGATAGAGAATCTTTTTCCGATCATAACGCCACAAAAATTATGAAATTTGATTGAAAACTAACGGAATTATGCTTTCGAAGTTAGCGGTAGCCATGACACTTACGCATCGGCGATTTGCCCACTTTGAGCCCTATTTTCGGCACATTCCAATGTTTCAGTCTACTAAAATTATAGCTATTTCGCTAGAACTCCATTTCTTCTATCGATTGAGTACAAGAAACCGCCTATTTACCAATTTTAATTACCCAAAATAGTAGTCAGAAAATGGCAATTTGGCCAATTTCACACAAATTTCAAACGATGCCAATTTCAAAATAGGTCCATAATAAAAAGGCAGACATTCCTGGCACTAAAATAACATCTTCTCTGTTCATTAGTCACGTCTCCAGGCCCCTCTTACATTACTTTTGCTTTCCATTTTGAATTTTTATTCTCAAAAAATAGAAGATTTACTGTTATGTATACAACTGCATCACTGTAAAAATGGTATAAATAATATCAGCGCACTTGTGCAAGAATATTAGACTCTCCAGTTGATGTGTATTGGACGCATGGTGTGATTTGTTTACTCCTGAACATCGGCCAAAATCGAACATTTTCGCTACTTTGCGCTCAGTTTCAAGGTACTTGTCATCGTAAAACCAGTCAAAATAATCTCTATTTCTGTAATATATCATCTATTCTATAAAATGAGACTAAGAAAACGAGAATATAAGCATAAATACCATACGAAAATAGACTGCAAAGTCGGTTTTAAACCAAAAACACAGTTTTTTTTTCCTCATTATGCACTGTGGGGCAGGAATTTTTTTATACTGCACACACTGACCGCACAGACCCATTCTATCGCATCTAGGCCTAACAGCCTGTTTCTGCTTGATTTGAGGGCGCTAGAATTTAGGCGTACTAGTACGTCAATAACCCCAGTGCGTAAGACGTACTAGTACGACCAAAACCCCGAAAGGTTTAAGTAACTACAGAAAAGTCTTCAACAAAATACAGCATGTACTTTTTATTTTTATTTCATGTTTACGCTGTATGACCCCTGTGGTTTAGCGCTTCTATTTGATTATAATAAATAATAATTTCATGTTTATGCCATGGAAAAAGATCCAGTACACTGTGATTGTTCAAGCTCCTGACTGATGACTGCAGTGAAGGATTAAGACATCTGACAGAATGTTCCTTATCATAAAGCCATACAAAATTAGAACAGGTACCGGTAGTTCAAGGACAGTATGTATAGTGTAAACATGAGAGAGAGTCCAATTAGGTCTTAAACTTCTGCTGCTAACGAACTTGAATAAGCCATGGTCCTGGTATTGGCAAGTCCAGCTCTTTATTACTGAGCTATGGAGCTTCTATAGCTTTTATACAAGTTCCATAGCTCAGCGATAAAACTGGACCACATTTCAATACCCCCATCCATCTTTCTGTTTTTTTCATCTGCTGCTAATGTTTAATGAAGCAGTCAAGTGCAAACCCTTTGCTGTGCCAGGAGACAACTGTACATACAGACCTTCATTCTCTTCCTTCAGGAAGGTACTACATCTTTCCAAATGAGTGTGAAACTTAAGCCTATTATGTTTTGCAGCTGTATAACCCCTGTGGTTTAGCGCTTCTATTTGATTATAATAATAATTATGTTTTGCACTTTGGTAGGACTGCTAGTCTTTTCTTTCTACCTCATGAATACGCAAGATGACAGGTAAATCTTACAAACCCTTATGTACTTGCACGTTATATGTCTCTCTACTTTTCTAAGATATTTTTACTAGTTCTTATCTCTATAATATTTACTTACTAGGTCAGGAGGCCTAGTCTGAGAAAGGGCTGCAAAGGCAATGATCCTCAGCGTATATTTAATGCTGTACAATGCATACTGAGATCACAGTATCCTTCTTTGAATAGCAAAATATCACCAAAGGTACTTATCTAGATACAGTGGACCCCCGGCTAACGAACACCCCGGAAATCATACAATTATGTAAGTATAATATTGTAAGTGCTTGTGGAAGTGTATTTTTGGGGGTCTGAAATAGACTAACCTACGTGACATTATTTCTTAAGGAAGTAAATTCGTTCGGTAATGGCACTTGAGCAGGCTTCTGGAATGAATTTTGTTCGTTAGCCGGGGGTCCACTGTATGCTTAAGATTTTTGTTGAAACTCAGGATAAAGACCTTCAATCTCAGTTCATCTTTCAATAAGATGGTAATACCATCTCAGCTGAAGTAGATCAAGAGGGATTTCACTGACAGTCATATACAGTGGTCCCTCACCTAACGAGTATTCCATATAATGAGCAAATCGTCTAATGAGCGCTTTTTTCGCTAAATATTTCCCTCGTGTAGCAAGCATTCCCTCATGTAGCGAGCCGTACCAGACCTGTCTGCCTGCCCCACGCCTGCGCAGGACGCCTAGCATTGTTTACCATTGAGAGAACATTACCCAGCACGCTCTTTCAAACATTCACAATACTTTTATTGTATTTTTTGGTGGTTTAGTGATTGTCACTGTGAAATAAGTCACCATGGGTCCAAAGAAGATTCCTAGTGGCACCCCAGTGGTAGCATTCATGCAGGGAGTGTAGCATTCATGCAGGGAGTGTAGCATTCATGCAGAGTGTAGCATCATGCAGGAGTGTAGCATTCATGCAGGAGTGTAGCATTCATGCAGGGAGTGTAGCATTCATGCAGGGAGTGTAGCAGCATGCAGGGAGTGTAGCATTCATGCAGGGAGTGTAGCATTCATGCAGAGTGTAGCATTCATGCAGGAGTGTAGCATTCATGCAGGGTGTAGCATTCATGCAGGTGTAGCATCGATGCAGGGAGTGTAGCAGGCATGCAGGGAGTGTAGCAGGCATGCAGGGAGTGTAGCAGGCATGCAGGGAGTGTAGCAGGCATGCAGGGAGTGTAGCAGGCATGCAGGGAGTGTAGCAGGAAGGCAGGGAGTGGGGATTCCCCTTCCAAACACTAACCCCTCCCCCTGTCGTCCTCCCTTATCTTCCAGATGCCTGCAACTCTCTTCAATAAAGGTAAGTAAATGTTATTTATATTATATTTTTTGTGAATATTTTTGGCCTTAGACAAGGATATGTGATGTCACCGTGGTTGTTCAATATATTTATAGATGGGGTTGTAAGAGAAGTGAATGCGAGGGTCTTGGCAAGAGGTGTGGGGTTAAAAGATAAAGAATCAAATACAAAGTGGGAGTTGTCACAGTTGCTTTTTGCTGATGACACTATGCTTTTGGGAAATTCTGAAGAGAAGTTGCAGAGGTTGGTGGATGAATTTGGTAGGGTGTGTAAAAGAAGAAAATTGAAAGTGAATATAGGAAAGAGTAAGGTGATGAGGATAACCAAAAGATTAGGTGGCGAAAGATTAAATATCAGATTGGAGGGAGAGAGTATGGAGGAGGTGAATGTATTCAGATATTTTGGAGTGGACATGTCAGCAGATGGGTCTATGAAGGATGAGGTGAATCATAGAATTGATGAGGGAAAAGGGTGAGTGGAGCACTTGAGTCTGTGGAAAGAAAGAACTTTGTCCATGGAAGTAAAAGGGAATGTATAAGAGTATAGTTATACCAACACTCGTATATGGGTGTGAAGCATGGGTGATGAATGTTGCAATGAGGAGAAGGCTGGAGGCAGTGGAGATGTCATGTCTGAGGTCAATGTGTGGTGTGAATATAATGCAGAGAATTCGGAGTTTGGAAATTGAGGAGGTGCGGGATTACCAAAACTATTATCCAGAGAGCTGAGGAGGGGTTGTTGAGGTGGTTCGGACATGTAGAGAGAATGGAACGAGACAGAATGACTTCGAGTGTATAAATCTGTAGTGGAGGGAAGGCGGGGTAGGGGTCGGCCTAGGAAAGGTTGGAGGAGGGGGTAAGGAGGTTTTGTGTGCGAGGGCTTGGACCTCCAGCAAGCATGTGTGAGCGTATTTGATAGGAGTGAATGGAGACAAATGGTTTTAATACTTGACGTGCTGTTGGAGTGTGAGCAAAGTAACATTTATGAAGGGATTCAAGGAAACCGGCAGGCCGGACTTGAGTCCTGGAGATGGGAAGTACAGTGTCTGCACTCTGAAGGAGGGGTGTTAATGTTGCAGTTTTATAACTGTAGTGTAAAGCACCCCTCTGGCAAGACAGTGATGGAGTGAATGATGATGAAAGTTTTTCTTTTTCGGGCCACCCTGCCTTGGTGGGAATCGACCGATGTGTTAAAAAAAAAATTTTTTTGGGTGGAACGGATTAATTGTATTTACATTATTTCTTATGAGAAATAAGGTTTCGAATTATGAGCAATTCGTCTTAAGAGCTAGCTCCTGTAACAGATTAATTTCATTAGTCGAGGGACCACTGTATATGGCAGATGGAATGAGGGTGATGGGGGTTATATAATGGCTCTCCAAAAACTCAACTGGGCTTCAAGTGAGGATATGGCATGGATACCCTTGACTCCACAAGATGTGTAATGACCATAATCATGCCCAATCATCTTATAAATATTTGATGAGCTATTGACTTCTCTTTGAACATCTATGAGCAATTAAAAGTACAGTGGACCCTCGGTTTTCGTCAATAATTCTTTCCAGAATGCTGTTCGAGTGCCATTACCAAACGAATTTGTTCCCATAAGGACGAATGTAAATAGATTAGTCGTTTCAGACCCCCAAAAATACATTTACAAAAGCACTTACAAAAATACACTTAGATAATTGTTCGAGTTGTGAGCTGTACGAAAACCGAGGGTCCACTGTATAGTGGATATCAAAGTGAAGTTGCTACAATCAGTAACTAAATTTTAGGTATCTTTTCTTTAAAACTCTAGGTTTTTATCATTATTTAAGTAAAAGTTATGAATGAAGTTGTATCATTCTTTTATTTTTTTTATTTATTAACACATCGGCTGTCTCCCACCAAGGTAGGTGGCCCCCCCCAAAAAAAAACTTTCATCATCATTCATTCCATCACTGTCTTGCCAGACGCACATTACACTACAGTTATAAAATTGCAACACTAACACCCCTCCTTCAGAGTGCAGGCACTGTATTTCCCATCTCCAGGACTCAAGTCTGGCCTGCTGGTTTCCCTAAATCTCTTCATAAATGTTACCTTGCTCACACTCCAACAGCATGTCAAGTCCTAAAAACATTTGTCTCCATTCGCTCCTATCTAACACACTCACGCATGCTTGCTGGAAGTCCAAGCCCCTCGCACACAAAACCTCCTTTACCCCCTCCCTCCAACCTTTCCTAGGCTGACCCCTACCCCGCCTTCCCTCCACTACAGATTTATACACTCTTGAAGTCATTCTATTTTGTTCCTTCCTCTCTACATGTCCGAACCACCTCAACAACCCCTCCTCAGCCCTCTATATAATAGTTTTGGTAATCACGCACCTCCTAATTTCCAAACTACGAATTCTCTGCATTATATTCACACCACACATTGCCCTCAGACATGACATCTCCACTGCCTCCAGCCTTCTCCTTGTTGCAACATTCACCACTCATGCTTCATACCCATATAAGAGCATTGGTATAACTATACTCTCATACATTTTCATCTTTGCTTCTATGGACAAAGTTCTTTGTTTCTGCAGACTCCTAAGTGCACCACTCGCCTTTTTTCCCTCATCAATTCTATGATTCTCCTCATCTTTCATAGACCCATCTGCTGACACGCCCACTCCTAAATATCTGAATACATTCACGTCCTCCATGCTCTCTCCCTCCAATCTGATATCCAATCTTTCTTGCCTAATTTTTTCATTCTCATCACCTTACTCTTTCCTATATTCACTTTTAATTTTATTCTTTTACATACCCTACTAAACTCATCCACCAACCTCTGCAACTTCTCTTCAGAATCTCCCAAAAGCAGTGTCATCAGCAAAAAGCAACTGTGAGAACTCCCACTTTGTGTTAAATTCTTTATCTTTTAACCCCATACCTCTTGCCGACACCTGAGCATTCACTTTTCTTAAATCCCAGCTATAAATATATTGAACAACCATGGTGACAACACACATCCTGGAAATAATCTCCCTCTTGCTTACATACTCTAACCTGAGCCTCACTATCCTCGTAAAAACTCTTAACTACTTTCAGTAACCTACCTCCTATTCCATACATTTGCAACATCTGCCACATTGCCTCTCTATCCACCCTATCATACGCCTTTTCCAAATCCATAAATGCCACAAAAACCTCTTTACCCTTATCTAAATAATGCTGACCTATATATTTCACTAAACACTTGGTCTACACACCCCCTACCTTTCCTAAAGCCTCCATGTTCATCTACTATCCTACTCTCCATCTTACTCTTAATTCTTTCAATAATAACTCTACCATACACTTTACCAGGTATATGCATCAGACTAAATTTTGCACTCTCTTTTGTCCCCTTTGCTTTTATACAAAGGAACTATGCATGCTCTTTGCCAACTCCAGGCATCCCTAGGTACCTTATTCTCTTCCATACATTTATTAAATAAAAGCACCAACCACACCAAAACTATATCCCAACCTGCTTTTAACATTTCTATCTTTATCCCATCAATCCCAGCTGCCTTACCCCTTTTCATTCTACCCACTGCCTCACAAACTTTCCCCACACTCACAACTGGCTCTTCCTCACTCCTACAAGATGTTATTCCTCCTTGCCCTATACATAAAATCAAAGCTTCCCTATCTTCAACATTTAACAATTCCTCAAAATAATCCCTCCATTTTCCCAATACCTCTAACTCTCCATTTAATAACTCTCCTCTCCTATTTTTAACTATCAAATCTATTCGTTCCCTCGGCTTCCTCAACTTATTAATCTCACTCCAAGACTTTCTTATTTTTTCTACAAAATTTGTTGATAACATCTCACCCACTCTCTCATTTGATCTCTTTTTACATTGCTTCACCACTCTTAACCTCTCTTCTTCTCTCCATATACTCCTCCCTCCTTGCATCACTTCTACTTTATGAAAACCAAACTTTTTCTCCCTTACTACTCTCTTTACATCACCATTCCACCAATCGCTCTAGTTCCTTCCTGCACCCACTTTCCTGTAACCACAAACTTCTGCTGAACACTAACACTACATTCTTAAACCTACCCCATACATCTTCAACCCCACTGCCTATACTCTCACTAGCCCATCTATCCTCCAATAGCTGTTTATATCTTACCCTAACTGTCTCCTTTAGTTATAAGCTTTCACAGCTCTCTTACTTACTGGTTCTATTTTCCTTTTATCCCATCTATCTTTTACTCTCACTGTAGCTACAACTGAAAGTGATCTGATATGTCTGTGGCCCCTCTATAAACATGTACATCCTGACGTCTACTCAACAGTCTTTTATCTACCAATACGTAGTCCAACAAACTACTGTCATTACGCCCTACAGCATATCTTGTATACAGTGGACCCCCGAGTTTCGTAAAACTTCATTCCAGAAGCCTGCTCAAGTGCCATTACCGAACGAATTTACTCCCTTACGAAAAAATGTCAAGTAGGTTAGTCCATTTCAGACCCCCAAAAATACACTTACAAAAGCACTTACAATATTATATTTATATAATTGTATGATTTCCGGGGTTTACGAAACTCGGGGGTCCACTGTACTTATTTATCCTCTTTTTCTTAAAATATTTATTACCTATAACCAAATCCCTTTCTATACAAAGTTCAATCAAAGGGTCCCCTATTATCATTTACACTTGGCACCCCAAACTTACCTACCACATCCTCTTTAAATGTTTCTCCTACTTTAGCATTGAGGTCCCCTACCACAATTACTCTCTAACTTGGTTCAAAAGTTCCTACACACTTGCTTAACATCTCCCAAAATCTCTCTCTCTCTCTCTACACTCCTCTCTTCTCCAGGTGTATACACACCTATTATGACCACTTTTTGCATTCGACCCTCATTTTAATCCACATAATCCTTGAATTTATACATTTATATTCCCTCTTCTCCTTCCATAATTGATCCTTCAACATTATTGCTACCTGCTCCCTCTCAGATACTCCTGACTTAATCCCATTTATTTCTCCCCACTGAAACTCACCTACCCCCTTCAGCTTTGTTTCGCTTAGAGCCAGGACATCCAACTTATTTTCATTCATAACATTAGCAATCATCTCTTTCATATCATCCGCACTACATCCACGCACATTCAAGCATCCCAGTTTTATAAAGTTTTCCTTCTCGTTTTTAGTATTTTCTACAGAAGGGGGTTACTATCCCATTTGTACAGTATAGGTCAAATATTAATAATGTGGTTAGTGCATTAATATTAACATTATTAACGGATGTATCAATCTTGCTCATTTACTTTGGCATAGTAAATTTACAGGAATCTTGTATGAATTGCAGAAATCTGCACACAAATTTACAATGCCTGACTCTAGCCAGCCAAAGAATGTAACTGAAATGATTCGACCTATTCAGGAGTAAGCCAAATCTCATTATGCTTCAAAGGAGCAATGAACTAACACTGCTAGGCAACTATGGAATACTAATCACTTCCAGGTAACTATGACATAACTAATCAATAAGTACAGCACGTTAATATTTACCTAAGCATAAACTGCTTAACCTATTTGATTGATTGCATGATTGCTGAGCATTATGTAGAATGTTGTCTGCCACTTGAATATTTTCCCAATCTATATACAGTGGACCCCCGAGTTTCGTAAAAACTTCACTCCTGAAGTCTGCTCAAGTGCCATTACCGAATGAATTTACTCCCTTAAGGAAAAATGTCTATTCCAGACCCCCAAAAATACACTTCCACAAGCACTTACAATATTATACTTACATAATTGTACGATTTCTGGGGTGTACGAAACTCGAGGGTCCACTGTAGTACAGTGGACCCCCGGTGTTCGTTATGCTCCAAACTCGAACAATTATGTAAGTGTATTTTTGTAAGTGCTTTTGTAAGTGTATTTTTGGGGGTCTAAAAGGACTAGTCTAATTTACATTATTCCTTATGGGAATAAATTCGTTTGGTAATGGCACTTGAACAGCATTCTGGAATGAATAAATTACGAAAATCGGGGGTCCACTGTATACAGTGGACCCCCGAGTTTTGTAAACCCCGGAAATCGTACAGTTATGTAAGTATAATATTGTAAGTGTTTGTGGAAGTGTATTTTTGGGGGTCTGAAATAGACTAACCTACGTGACATTTTTCCTTAAGGGAGTAAATTCGTTCGGTAATGGCGCTTGAGCAGACTTCAGGAGTGAAGTTTTTACGAAACTTGGGGGTCCACTGTATAGTAGTTGCTGGTTTGACTTGTCCTATTAACTCGATAAAGTGACTTCATAAAAATGAAAGGTAAAAAAATTGTGCTTAGAAATGTGAAGAACAGATGTTTATAACTTCTAGCAGAGAAATACTGTAAGAAGAGGAAGCAGGTACCTGTTACCATCCGAAGCCTTTATTCTGCAGCTTAACAAATATCGAACATGACCTTAGAGGAAAGACAAGAGAAAGAGGTGCCAAACTCATTTTAGAACTTTCTTTGAAATTTATCTGGCATTATAGTTTTCATATTCTTTATATATAGCTGCCATTATCTTTGAAAGTCTAACTACTGCTTAAATATTGAGAACACATTCAAATGTCTTTCTTATGTAATGAAGTTGCTGGAGTTATTCACAATAATCATCACAGAATTTTCCATAGCTTCCTTAAATTATATTTGCTCTAGAACTTGATTTAATAAGCTGACTTTAATAGCTTTATTGAATGTACACTGTTTAAATTTGCTGAAGGTCTTAGAATGAGGTTAAAATATACAGTGATCATCTTACCTTCTTTTTCATCATCTCCATGTTTGTTTATTTCATATGTATATGCAAATGAGAAATGGAGAGAACAAGCGAGAAAATTACCTGAGGCCAGTGAAGAGAGTGATCCAGCAGTAGAACCACCACCCTCATAAGCATAATTGCGAAGGTCATCAAATGGAGGAGCATTGGGATCATTGTCTGCCTTGCTCTTGTGCTCACTAATAAACACACCCACATCTGGCTGACCTCCAGGACCATCTGTTGAAATTTTAAGTTACATATTCTGTTAGTGGGATGGATTGTGAAGGACCTGTCTAGTATGGGCCAACAGACCTGCTGCAGTGTTCCTCCTTTCTTATGTTACTAATTAAGAAATATATGCACAGAAAAGGGTTTGGTAATAGGTAATAATTTGGTTTTTTTTTAGAAAAAAGGATAAATAAGAATAAGAGACATTATATGGTGCAACGATAGCAGTCCATTGGACTACATATAGTAAATCAAAGGTTAATGGGTTAGATTTATTGATGTTTATGTCGTTTTAGAGGGGCAAGAAATATATCAGATTCTAACTTAATAGAAAATGCAGTAAAAGTACTGTAAAAGCAGGGGCAGATTCAAAATTTCTATGTAGAAGGGACTTATGGGTGGCAACCTTGATGAAAAGGGGACTTCTATCAAAGCAGAGTTGCTATTATTATTATTATTATTTATATTATTATTAATAATACACAAAAAACCCACCCGTAGGAGAGAGAAGTTTATGACGACCTTCGGTCGAACTTGAACTTGCAAATGGTCCCCAAGTCTGACCGAAATGTTGTCATAAGCTTCTCTCTCCTGTGTGTCGTTTTTTTGTGTATTCCAGTCACGGTATTGTGCCTTTTTGTTCTTCTAATAATTAATAATAATAAAGCAAGAGATGGTGGATAGAGTGAGGGAGAGAGTAGTGTTCCAACCCTGTACTGCCCTGCTTGCTCTGGCCTGTCCTGTCCTGTCCTGTCCTGTCCTGTCCTGTCCTGTCCTGTCCTGTCCTGCCCTGCCCTGCCTGCTCTGGCCTGTCTTGTCCTGCCCTGCCTGCTCTGGCCTGTCCTGTCCTGCCCTACCTGCTCTGGCCTGTGCTGTCCCGTCCAGCCTACTCTGGCCTGTTCTGTTCTGCCTGCTCTGGTCTGTGCTGTCCTGCCTAGCCTACTCTGGCCTGCCCTGCACCTCTCCCTCTACACACTTCTCACCTCAGGTACATAAACATTTACTCTAACCCTCTTCTCACATCCCAGCTTTATTCTAACCCACATAATTCTTTAGTTTATACATTTACACTTTTATTTTCCCCAGCAAGTAATTCTTGTTATTAATCAAACACTAGGGAACCAGGACACTACACTTCAGCCAGGAAGTGCTGCTGCTGCTGCTTTGTGATAGCACACAGCAGTCAGATGTTATATTACCCTCATGGGTTTAGCACTTTCCACAAAATACAATGCAAATAACATGAGTTGTTGAAGGAAACTTGCCAGACAAAGTGGTTATTGACAACCACAGTGTGCCATATACTGGTCTCTGTCTGACCCTAGTTGACTACTTGTCATTTTTGCATGGAAGTGGCAGCACTGTGTTTTGGTAATGATTTTCTGTGTCTTTGCATTACTCTTAAAGCCTCCCCCAAAAAAAAATGTTCATGAAAAACATTTAAGAAAATGCTTTACAATACAGTGGTACCCCGGTTTACGATGGTCCCCAAACTCACCCTTTTATGTAAGTTTATTTTTTTAAATGCTTTTGTAAGTGTAATTTTGGGGTTCTAAAAGGACTAGTCTATTTTACAACATTTCTTAAGGAGATAAATTCGTTTGGTAATGGCACTTGAACAGCATTCTGGAATGAAAAAATATCGTAAACCGGGGTACCACTGTATGTATATCTAAAGTTTTTGCTTAAAAAAATACTAAACCACTGTGTAGATGACTGCTTCTGCCTGGATTATTTAAGTCAGAATAGTAAAACTGAAGGCTCTAACCCCAACCACCATTCCCTCTGGCCATGAAGCTGCCATGAAATAGTACAAAGAGTAATGTTATTTCTTAATGAAGAATATGCATGGCGATTTAATGAAAGAAAGCTTTTATTTAAAAATAACATTACCCCTACTATATTTTAAAGGCAAGAGGGAGAGGGGGAAGAGAGGGGAGAAAAGGAGAAAGGGGAAGGGACAGATACATTCAGAAACAGTAAAATGAATATCAAAGAACTTGCATGGCATTTTTCCCATAAGTGGTCCACCATTTCCAATGGCTGGGCCAACAGGAATCTGCAGAGGTGTGATGTCAAAGGCTGTCATGTCATCTTCTCCGCCGCCCTCATCATCGTAATTAATTATGTTTTCGCGGACATCATCGTATGGATCAGCTTTGGGGAAGTGGCGTTCCTTTTGTCGGTTGTATACCACAAACACCAATACCAAAACTTGGGTGGAAAAATCATACTTTGTATTAATATTTGTATTAAATGGAAAAAGTACAATTTATAAAATGATAATCATAATCTTGAAGATCTGAGCAGCCTTTATAAATGCAATAATTATACCACTAAAAATAAATTTCTTTGAATATGGCTTCAAGACACAGGCCAGCCTGATGGGCACAACCCTTAAAACTTTTTACAGCTATTTTACATGTAAAGTAAAATATTGCATTGCTCCTCTCACTACAATGAACATTTTCATTTTCGATGCTGCATTTCCTCTGGGAGCTCTTCCCAGCTTAAGAGAGAATTTTGTACACATGGATAAGTGTGAAAAAAGTTGGGATTGGGTGACTATGGATTTTAACAATTAACAGTTATCAAGATAGTAAAGTTGTAAGTGCTGATAATATATCAAGGCAACATAAAAAAAAATTTAGTAATCATAAAAAGAGTAGAAATGCAAAGATAAACAGAATAAGAATACACAGAGACAAAAATCTTTTTCAGTATATATTATACAAGTAGTCATACAGTAAACGCATATATGTATTGTTTGCAATAACCGAAACATGGTTTAATTTGAAGAATCGAGATATACCTGCTGAATATCATAAACAAGCATTTAAATTACTCCACAATGACAGACAAGAAAAGGAGGTAGAATAGTGTATGATGTCAGAGAAAATGTGAACTTCTGAATAAAATATTATATAAAATCTGCATTATATTACTAAATGTAAAAGGAGAAACTTTCGTTTTTTTCTTTTGGGCCACCCTGCCTCGGTGGGAAACGGCCGACGTGTTGAAAGAAAGAAGAAAATCTGCATCAACTAACACTGAATCTGCGATTTTTTTAAAGAAATGAAAACTCGTGGAATCACAGAGGAGCAAAGTTGGTGGTCTGCGCACAACTTAAGTATCAGTGATTTTGCTCAGTTTAAGTCCTATTTTAAGCCAAATTCCATTGCTCAATTTGACCAAATTCCTAGATATTTTGCTAATACGTCTTCATTTTATTGTTTGAGCACAAGAAACCGACCATCCACCTATCAGAAATACCTATAAAATGCACAAGTCAGTAATTTGGCCAATTTTGCTCATTTCAACAAATTACAATTAAAAAACTAAGTTCAAAATAAACCCCATGCATTCCAGTCACTAAAACAACCAATCCTATGTTTATTAATCACATTCCCAGGCCTATCATATATTACACCTGCCCTCCCACTTTGAATCCACCATGCAAAAAAATTGAAGTTTTACCCTATTTCTCAAATAATAAAATGTAACTAAGAATGGTTATGGTTTAATTAAGGCATCCTAATATATGAAGCAGACCTAAACAAAATTCATAAAACAGAGCAGGGTGGAAGGGGTTTAGAGAAGCCCTACCCTTACTTAGGAAAATCACCAAAACTTGAGTCCTTCCATTACTCTAAGCTGTTTCAAGGTATTTTAAGTCCTGAAACTGACAAAAATCATCTATTGATACCAAGAAATAGCCAATGAAACCATAAAAACAAATATGTCAGAAGTTTGCTTTTCCCATCATGCACTGTGAATGTTCTTATGTCTAAGTCAAAATTTACCTCTTGCAGCACATTTGAAGGAGCTGTGCTTAAAATGTAGATCTATGCGAGTGACACTGGCATCACTATAGATCTATATCGGAGACGGTGAAAGGGTTAAGTGACCAAGGAAAACTCTTTTTGGTATGAAATTTTTAAGCTTCATGACTTGAAAATATAGTCCACACCAAGAATTCTAGAATTCTAGAATTCTTGGTTAATTTTAGCCAAATTAACTGGAATTATTTGACAGAATTTCAAGTCTCCATGGGAAAATGGAGAAGAATCCTTCCTTAAAAGCCATGCACATCATAAGAGGTGACTAAAAAAATATAGAAAGAAGAGACTATATTTCTTCTTTATCAGGTCATCCTGCTTTGGTAGGAGACAGCTGTTATGTTTAAAAAAAATAAAACTTTCAAGTCTAACAACTTCATTTAAGTAATCCAGGACTGCTTTGTAAACATTATGTAACAGAACCAACTAGAGAGAATAACCTACTTGATCTGGCTTTGGCAAACAATGAGACCCTAGTAAATAATCTAGAGGTCACTGAGGAGCCAAGCTCCTCCCACACCTGAATTCTTACAATAAATACTACTCACCTTTCACCCTATATTAAGACTACAAATATCTTAAGGTAAGTAATGAGTGTACTGTGTGTGTATTTTACTTTTCATTGTTTTTAATGCCTAGTTCTATGGCTCACTTAATATATGTTAGTGTAAACTTGTTATCTGGCATTTATATGTATTTTTAAGTGGAAAAAACGGCATTCTGCTTTCCAGCGGTAGCCTGGAACCTAACCTGCCATATAAGTGGGGCCCTACTGTACCTGTCCAGTGATGACTGGGGTAACTTAAGTAGTGATTCTGTCAATGCTCTCACATGCAGTAACAAAGAATTAATCAAAGTTTTTTTTAATTAAGTATACAAGAAAAGTGCCAACTTGGGATATGCATAGCTTAAATTTATAACAAATCTTCCTCTCAACTGCATTATCTTTTAAAGCTTGAAGCCATTCACAAAAGGTATTCTCAAGTCTTTCAACAAACCGGCCGTATCCCACAGAGGCAGGGTGGCCCAAAAAGAAAAACAAAAGTTTCTCTTCATAACTTTAGTATTGTATACAATAGAAGGGGTTACTAGCCCCTTGCTGCCGGCATTTTAGTCACCTCTTAAGACACACATTGCTTACAGAGTAAGAATTCTGTTCCACTTTCCCATGGAGAATTCTCAAGTCATCCCCTGGAAAAAATACCCCACAATTTTATAAATAAAACTGGCAATCAGTACCTATACAATCCAACAATAATCCCAACCATTTTTCTCTGTATGATACACAAATGTTGAAAGGTTGAAGCCAATCAGAATAGGCATTCTCAAGCTACTGCACAGGAACTGCTGTGTTATTTGTATTCATAAATTTGGCAAATTAACACCTATGCAGCCCAACAACAATCTGAACCTTCTTCTAAATAAGATACATAAATGCTGAAAGTCTGAATTTGAAGAAAACAAGCATTCTCAAGTTACTGCACAGAAACCTTGGAGGAACTTCAATAAAAACCCAACAACCACTATTAGGCTCCTCATTTTGAGATACCTAATAATGATTACACAATCAATCATATTAGAATAACCAATGCACGACTATGAGAAAATAATGTAATACAGCAATTACCATTCCTAGCTAACAACAAGACTTGTGAAAGAAATGGGGTAGAGGGGAAAGAATGGGGGCCAGAGAGAAAGGGAAGTCAGGTAGGGAAAGAAACATGGAGCAGGAAAGGAAATGAAAAGGGCATGGAAGGAAATGAAAAAGAGGGCAGGGAGGGAAATGAAAAGGGGGCAGGGAGGGAAATGAAAAGGGGACTGAGGAAGAAAGGGAAGAAGGGATAGAGGAGAAAGAGGATGGAGGAAAAGAGGGGGAGAACAAGGAAAATGGGAAGATAAAAAAATATAGAAAAATAGGGAGATAATGATAGAAATGGTGAATTAAGGAAGAGGAGAGAAGAAAGTCAAGGAGAGGTGGGACAACAGAGGAGAAAGTAGTAAAAGAAGGGGGATAATGAGAGAGAAGGAAGAACTAGAACACTTAAAAATCTGTCATTTATGAAAAAAAATGAAATTTAATCTTTTTTCCCAAAATGAAAAAATATTAAGTCTTATGAAAATTAAGAAGTATGTTAATGCCAGAAGTTTTGTATATCCTTCCAACATGAAAAGTTTATCCAAGTTAAAAATAGACTTAAACACTCAAAAAGAAATATTTTTCTCATCAGGTTCTTCCTCTGATTAAATACAGTGGTCCCTCGGTTTTCGTGCATCTCCAAACTCGAACATTTATGTAAGTGTATTTTCGTAAGTGCTGTTGCAAGTGTATTTTGGGGGTCTGAAATAGACTAACCTACGTGACATTATTTCTTAAAGTAAATTCGTTCGGTAATGGCACTTGAGCAGCATTCTGGACGAATTTTCGGCGAAAACCGAGGGACCACTGTACTAATATTAAGAGCATTTAATAGCAAAATTTTGAGACATCTGGTGCTGGAAAACTCCTGTGCATTCTTATAGCAGATAAAATTTATATGAATATACTATGGAGGTATTCCATTCTACCTGGAGTCTACCTGGAGAGAATTCCAGGGGTCAACGCCCCCGCGGCCCGGTCTGTGACCAGGCCTCCTGTTGGACCAGAGCCTGATCAACTAGTATGTTACTGCTGGCCGCACGCAGTCCAACGTACGAACACAGAGCATGACCTAGCTTTCGTTTTAGTGTGAAGGTGACGTCACATAAGCAGCAGCTCATCCAGTTCTCATCCTTTTCAGTATACACAGTAGGTCCCAACTTACAATGATTCACCCCTTATGAAAATGGCACTTAAGAACCAATTAATCACTTATGTACAGAATTCATATTTGATTTGCAGAACTTTATCAGCACCTATAGATTTACAAATATTTTTTGTCTGTTTGCTAGGGGGTGGTGGGTGACTGTCTTAACATGTGGTCAGTGACTGTGGTGTGGAGGTTCAGATCATTTTAATCCACCATTGTCTCTCTCTATTACATAACTGAGCCATCCAATCCCTCTGCTCCACCACTACCTTCCCACAGGCACCTGATATCTTCAATATAACAATGAGTATATGAAGGAGAACATAATTACATCTTTGTGTCACATATAATGGGAGAAAAAGACAGGAAGTGACGGTTGCTGCTGCCTTACTCCACCACCCTCCCTTCCAACTGCAGGAGGAAGAAAATGCAAGAGAGGAAGGGAAGGAAGGAAGTAGGAGAGAGGGAATAGGAGAAGAAAAAAATAAATGAAATTAGAAACAGAATATAATGGCTGGGTGTGACATAGCCCCATACTACAGACTCATGCCAGTGTACAATAACAAGCATGTCACACCATACCATTATCTTTATTATTCTTACTTATTACCATTATAATTATTAAAATTATTAGTTTACAGTATTCTGTGCACAGAACAAGATACAGTGGTACCTCGACTTACGATATTAATCCGTCAGAGAGGGCATATCTTAAGGCGAAACAATCGTTACTCGAATCAATTTTCCCCATAAGAAATAATGGAAATAAATTTAATCCGTCCAAGACTTCCAAAAGTAGTTAAATAAAATATTTTTTAGAACTTTTTGACATTAAATAATAAAGAATTTAATAAAGAATACCTAAATACGCATGTAAATATTGAACAATAACATGTCACTTACATTTATTGAAGAGTTGTTGATGTGTGGAGGACGGGAGGAGGGGAGAAGGTGGAGTAGTATGCTAGTGTTTGGAAGGGGAATCCCCTTCCATTAACACTGCAGGTACCAAGTTCTTTTCTGGGGTTACTGGCCTTTTTCTTTGAATGCTACACTCCCTGCATGAATGCTACACTCCCTGCATCCTTGCTACACTCCCTGCATCCTTGCTACACTCCCTGCATCCTTGCTACACTCCCTGCATCCTTGCTACACTCCCTGCATCCTTGCTACACTCCCTGCATCCTTGCTACACTCCCTGCATCCTTGCTACACTCCCTGCATCCTTGCTACACTCCCTGCATCCTTGCTACACTCCCTGCATCCTTGCTACACTCCCTGCATCCTTGCTACACTCCCTGCATCCTTGCTACACTCCCTGCATGAATGCTACACTCCCTGCATCTTTGCTACACTCCCTGCATGAATGCTACACTCCCTACATGCCTACTACACTCCCTGCATCCTTGCTACACTCCCTGCATCCTTGCTACACTCCCTGCATCCTTGCTACACTCCCTGCATCCCTGCTACACTCCCTGCATCCCTGCTACACTCCTGCATCCTTGCTACGCTCCCTGCATCCCTGCTACACTCCCTGCATCCTTGCTACACTCCCTGCATCCCTGCTACACTCCCTGCATCCCTGCTACACTCCCTGCATCTTTGCTACACTCCCTGCATCTTTGCTACACTCCCTGCATGCCTGCTACACTCCCTGCATGCCTGCTACACTCCCTGCATCCCTGCTACACTCTCTGCATCTTTGCTACACTCCCTGCATGCCTGCTACACTCCCTGCATGCCTGCTACACTCCCTGCATAAATGCTACACTCCCTGCATAAATGCTTCACTCCCTGCACATTCTTTACCACAGGCTTAGCACTAGGAGCTTTCCTTGGACCCATGGTAGCTTATTTAGCAGTTGCAAGCACTAAAAACAGTGGAATAATGACAATATACTGGTATGAATGCGTGGGGGTGTGGGTGGGTGGTCGCTCTCGCTTGTAAACAATAGCATTGACGCTCCCTGGAGTGCGCGCTCAGCTGGGCGCCAAGTGGACACGTCCGGTACGAATGTCGTTAGACGAATCAAACATCGTAAGTCGCATTCAAATTTCTTACGTTATAAATATCGGTTATCGAATATAACGTAAGAAGATAACATCGTAAGTCGAGGTACCACTGTATGTATCACCTTCATCTAATTAAACTACAGTCAACCCCCGGTTAGCGATGGCGTCGGATAACGATAAAATCGGTTAGCAATACATTTTTACATCAAAATATTGGCTCAGTTTACGATGATCAGCTCGGTCTACGATATTCGTCCCGGACGCGTACACGTGCCCAGCTGGGCCCGTCACTCCACGGAGCGTCAGTGTGCTATTGTTTACAAGCGAGAACGACCACCACCCATGCATTCATACGAGTATATTGTGATTATTCCACTGTTTTTAGTGCTTGCAACTGCTAAATAAGCTACCATGGGTCCAAAGAAAGCTCCTAGTGCCAGCCCTGTGGTAAAGAGGCTGAGAAATACAGTAGAAGTGAAGGAGATAATAGCAAAATATGAAAGTGGAGTGCGTATCACTGAGCTGGCCAGGCTGTATGGTAAAGCCTATTCTACCATCGCTACCATTGTGGCCAAGGGAAATACACGTAAAATCAAGGAAGCTGTTGTTGCGAAAGGTGCATATGTGATCACAAAACAGAGATCGCAAGTGCTGAAAGATGTGGAAAATTTGTTGTTGGTGTGGATTAACGAGAAACAGTTAACAGGAGATAGTGTTACACAGGCAATAATATGTGAAAAAGCAAGGCAGTTGCATGATGTTCTCGTCATCAAAATGCCTGCAACGAGTGCTGAAGTGAACGAATTTAAAGCCAGCAAAGGCTGGTTTGACAGATTTAAGAAGCGAAGTGGCATACATAGTGTTGTGAGGCATGGTGACGCAGCCAGTTGTGACAAAAGTGTGGCTGAAAAATTTGTGCAGGAATTCCAGGGGTACATAGAGGCTGAACAATTCCAACCCCAGTGTTCAATTGTGACAAAACAGGCCTGTTTTGGAAGAAAATGCCAAACAGGACCTTCATTACACAAGAGGAAAAGGCACTCCCAGGACATAAGCCTATGAAAGACAGGCTAAATTTGATGCTTTGTGCTAATGCCAGTGGTGATTGTAAAGTGAAGCCTTTACTGGTGTATCATTCTGAAAATCCCCGAGTTTTTGGCAGATGCGGTATCACCAAGTCTAATTTGTGTGTGATGTGGAAGTCTAACAAAAAGGCATGGGTCACAAAGGACATTTTCTTAGATTGGTTCAATGACGTGTTTGGCCCCAGTGTGAAGAAATATCTCCAGGAAAATAATTTGCCACTTAAGTGCCTCCTGATAATGGACAATGCTCCTTGTCATCCTCCAAACTTGGTAGAGAAAATTGTGGAGGACTTTAAGTTCATCAAAGTGAAGTTCTTGCCCTCTAATACCACTCCTCTCCTCCAGCCCATGGACCAGCAGGTCATTTCCAACTTTAAAAACTCTACACCAAAGCAATGTTTCAAAAGTGTTTGATGTGACCACAGACATGAGATGACCCTAAGAGACTTTTGGAAAATCATTTCCATATCCTGCATTGTGTACACCTTATAGGTAAGGCTTGGGAGGGAGTTACTACCAGGACTTTGAACTCTGCCTGGAGAAAATTGTGGCCAGACTGTGTCCTAGAGAGGGATTTTGAAGGTTTTGGGGCTGAGCCTCAGAAGCCTCAGCCTCAGCCTCAGCCTGTTGTGCAAGAAATTGTGGAACTGGGCAAGTCCATGGGGTTGGAGGTGAGTGGTGAGGATGTGGAAGAGTTGGTGGAGGAGCACAAAGAAGAGATAACCACTAAAGATCTGCAAGAGCTTCAACAGCAACAGCAACAACAGACCACAGGTCAGGACAATGGTTCAAAGGAGGAGGAGGTGGAGCAGAGATGGAAGAAGGTGCCTTCTTCAAGGATTAGGGAGATCTGTGCCAAATGGGCTGATGTGCAAGGCTTTATGGATGAATATCACCCTAACCATGCTGTTGCAGGCCGTGCTGGCAACCTGTACAATGACACTGTGGTGTCCCATTTCAGGGATGTTTTAAAGAATCGCCAGACACAGAGCTCCCTGGACAGATTTTTTGTTAGAGAGGGTCCAGTGATTCTCAACCTGGTCCTAGTGGCATTAAAAGAAAAGGCCAGTAACCCCAGAAAAGAACTGCCACCTGCAGTGTTAATGGAAGGATTCCTTCAAACACTAGCATACTACTCCATCCTTTCCCTCCTCCGTCTTCCACACATCAACAACTCTTCAATAAATGTAAGTGACATGTTATTGTACTATTATTTCTTTATTTCTCATAAACTTGTGTGTAAATGCATGTCTTATGTTGTAAAAAAATATTTTATTTTACTACTTTTGGAAGTCTGGAACGGATTAATTTTATTTCCATTATTTCTTATGGAGAAAATATATTCGGAGTTCGTTATATTCGGTGTTCATTAAGCCCTATGGAACGGATTAATAACGAGAACCGGGAGCTCACTGTAATTACGAAAACCGGGGGTCCACTGTACTTGCCTTCATTCGCTCCTATCTAACATGCTCACACATACCTGTAGAATGCCCAAGCCTTTCACACACAAAAGCCTCTTTTACCCCTTCCCTCCAAGTTTTCCTAGGGCAACCCCTACCTCTCCTTCCCTCCACTACAGATTTATCCACCTTCCTAGTCATCCTATTTTGCTCCATCTTCTCTAAATAATTAAATCACCTCAACAATCTCTTCTCAGTCCTCTGGATAATAATTTTAGCAACTCTGCACCTCCTAATCTCCAAACTACAAGATTATGCAGATTTAACCTGTAGGGTTAGTAACTCAGGATAACCAAAGAAAGCCAAGCAACAGCTCATTTCCACTGGGGTCCTTTAAGATAAGATTTTGTCAGATTTTTAACCTCGGAGAGTTAGCCATGCAGGATACGACCCCACCTGCTGACTAACATCCAGGTACCTACTTGCTTGCTAGGTGGACAGGGCAAAACATGTAAGAAATCATGCCCAATGTTTCCACCCATACCTGGAGAGGGTTTCAAGGGTCAACGCCCCTCGCGGCCCGATCTGTGACCAGGCCTTGCGGTGGATCAGGGCTTGATCAACCAGGCTGTTACTGCTGGCTACATGCAAACCAACGTATGAACCACAGCCCGGCTGGTAGGTACTGACTTTAGGTGGCTGTCTAGCATGTTCTTTTAGACATACCAGGGATCAAACCACGGGGACACTGTGTATGAAGCGAGAGCGTTGCCTACCAGGCCACAGGCCAGGATGCAACCCACACTAGTCAGTTAACACCCAGGTACCTACTTACTGCTAGGTAAACATAGGTAATAGGTGCAAGGAAACAATGCCGAACATTTCCACTTATTCCAGTAACAAACCCAGGCCCTTAATATAATAATAGTTATCTTTATTTACTACAAGTACATGTACAAGGTATACAGGCCTAGCTGACATCAATGACATACTACTATATAGAAAGCCTCTTGTTATGCTGAGCATATCAGGCAAATTAGATCAGCTTTGTCCCAGGATGCGACCCACACCAGTCAACTAACACCCAGGTACCCATTATTACCGATGGGTGAACATGGACAACCAGTGTAAGGAAACACACCCAATGTTTCTACCCTTACCGGGAATCGAACCCGGACCCTCACAGTGTGAAGCGAGAGCTTTTGCCACCAGGCCACGAGCCACCGTCGTGAGCCTACGGAACTACCACATAATCCATTTCAACAATGACTGCATTAGGCTCAATTTTTATAGGCCTACACTGGTGAAAAATTATGAAGACTTGACCAAGAATAACTACCCAGAGAGCAAGAGTGACATATCCACCAGCAGCAGACATCAGTAATAAATCAATACTATGACAAGTTTTACACACTATGTTTAATAAGCTGATTTGTAATGTAATGTTATATAATGTAATGCAATATTAAGTTAGGTTGATAACATTAATAACGAGAGAGCAGCAGCAGCCACTTGCTAAAATTAGCTTCCTACAACACCCTCTGACCTTTTGTTAACAAGCTCCTCCTCACCTCGTAATTAACACTGTTAATACACCGCTACACAACTTACCCTCACTCATGACTGAAAGAGTAAAGAGTGCCAGTTATGAAGGATCAACGTCAGGATTCACGTGCCCAGTTAATTATTCACTCTTGCAGTAGCGAGTGTCTGCAATATTTCAGGTCACAGTCACTCACAGCTCCTTGCCACCTGCCACCGCCGCTCCAGGCTGCATCTTCAACTCTCACACTCCCTTTATGTAAGCCCGAGGCTCCTCTACATCGACTCGGAGATTTTAAGGACCTGGGGGTGTGTTAAATCCACCGAACTGGGTCATATTTGCGGTCAACTTTCCCTGTGAAGCAGCGCCATGTTTGTTATGGTACGAGGACGCTGTCTGGCCGCCGCTCTGCCCACCCTTCACCACTACCACCTCTATACTCCACCTCCTTCCTTAATACTTCACTCTTCCTTCCCCATAACTACCCTTATATATCCCTTAAGCATCTCTCAAAAATATCTAACTAAAGTCACTTTACTTTCAAAACAGCGTTTTTTTATGTGTATTGCGCTGGTGGCTAAAATAAATATATTAAAGTAGCTAAAGATTAGTGGATATATGAGGTGAACGATACATTATGGGAGTGATCAGTTCCCTTGAGCGACGAGCGCCCCACCCCTCTCGGCATCTTAGAAAACGGGAACCGATCAATAATCTATGTTACTTGTACATTATAATTCAACACCTCAACACCACTTGCAGCCTATAATACATATATAATTATTATCTGTACTCTTATCCATCTATAATGATTGACTCTTAATTAGATCCGTCAGGTTATTCCAGGCTAAACATCAATAATTAATCACCACTATAGGTCTACTCTAGGTCTATAATAATCCTGTGTTTACAATATTAAACCTATTTAAAGTAGGTCTACTAAAAAATCTAAATTTAATGAGACTAAAGCTTGCGTACTCTCAAGGTGACTATGAGGCACAACATACCTGCACTGAGAATGTTAAATAAAGGAGATATACCTCCCAGGCCTACACTACACTCCACCATACATTCACACGGACGAAAATCATTATTTCCCTTACTTGTGTATTGCCTGTTGTGCACTACAATAATTTTAAGCTGTAACGAAGGGGGATTAATTGTGAAAAAAAGAAACACATCGTTTCAAGTAACTGAGAACTATGGAGAAGAAAAATTAAGAATAACTTTGGTGTAAAAAAAATTGTGGCTAGTTTATTTATTCTGGTAAATTAACTAAGGTTTAATGTGTTTACGTCGTAATTACATTGGTTTACATGAGGAATTTACCATAGTGCAGTTTACAAATAAACAAGGTATATATTTTTATTATTAAAATTATATGTAATAAGGGGCAATATAATAATAATTTCTACAAGATGACATCACTGGCATACTATATAAGACAGAACCATGACCATGATTTTGAAAGGGATGGACCGGTAAGCCAGCGGAAGGCCTCGTTCAGATGACCAAAAGCTCCAGCTGTGGGTCATCGAATGACTAAGACCCGCATCAAGACACACTTGTCCTGTTTCCTGACAAACCTAATACCTACCATGTTGAGTATTTCAGGCAGTTTAGGTTAACCTTGTCCCCCAGGATGCCACCCACACCAGTCGACTAACACCCAGGTACCTACTTACTGCTAGGTGAACAGGGACAACAGGTGTAAGGTGACTAACACACAGGTACCTACTTACTGCTAGGTGAACAGGGGCAACAGGCGTAAGGTGATTAACACCCAGGTACCTACCTACTGCTAGATGAACATGGGTAACACGTGCAAGGTGACTAACATCCAGGTACCTACTTACTGATAAGTGAACAGGAACAACGTTTCACCCGTTCCCGGATCGACAACGGACCCTAAGTGTGACCTGAGGAATACTAATGTTAACAAACATTAGCATTAACTCAAACATTTTGAGTTATGATTATGTCATTTTAAGATTTTTTTGTATATATTTTTTATAACGATTGTAGTGGTTACTACATGTTGATCAGGTGACAGTTGTTTTATTCGTCAGGAAACGTGACAAGCGCTACCCAACCCGGGTCCCAGTCATATAGATGACCCATAACATTATCAGACAACAGATACAAATATTAATCTATATTTCAGTTCAGTGGCCACATTATTAGGTACCCTTCTAGTACTGGGTAGGGCTTCTCCCTTGGCCCCCAGAACTGCCTGTATTCTTCGTGGCATGGATTCAACAAGGTGCTGCGCTGGTGGCTAAAGCTCTCGCTTCACACAGCGAGTGTCTGGGTTCGATTCCCGGCGAGGGCAGAAGCATTAGGCGTGTTTCCTTACACCGGTTGTCTATGTTCCCCATCAGTAAAATGGGTACCTGAGTGTTAGTCGACTGGTGTGGGTCGCATCCTGGGACAAAACTGACATAATTTGCCCGAAATGCTCTGCATAACAAGCGGCTTTCTATATAGTATGTCATTGATGTCAGCTAGGACTCTATACTTTGTACATGTACTTGTAGAAATAAAGATATTTTTATAAATATTCTGGTCAGAGTGTACAAAGAACTTTCACGGCACACTTAAGTACGATAAGGCACCTAAATTACTGGGAACGGTTGAAGGTCCTTGATCTGTATTCCCTGGAACGCAGGCGAGAGATACATGATAATATACACTTGGAAAACCCTAGAGGGATTAGTACCAAACTTGCACACGAAAATCACTCCCTATGAAAGCAAAAGACTCGGCAGGCGATGCAACACTGCCCCAATGAAAAGCAGAGGCGCCACGAGTACATTGAGAGACAACACAATAAATGTCCGGGGCCCAAGACTGCTCAACTGCCTCCCAGCATACATAAGGGGGATTACCAATAGACCCCTGACTGTCTTCAAGAAGGCACTGGACAGGCACCTAAAGTCAGTACCTGACCAATCAGGCTGTGGTTCGTACGTCAGTCTGCGTGCGGCTAGCAGGATCAGACCCTGATCCACCATGAGGCCTGGTCTCAGGGCGAGCCGCGGGGGCGTTGACCCCCGAAACTCTCTCCAGGTAAACTCCAGGTCTATGTTGACATGATAGGATCAGGCAGTTACTGCAGATTTATCGACTGCACATTCATGTTGCGAATCTCCCATTCCATTACATCAAATTTTGACCCTGTCATCTGCATGTTGCAGCAGAAATTGCAGTTCGTCAGACCAAACGACGTTTTTCCAAACTGCCCAGTTTTGGTGAGGCTGTGGCCACTGTAGCTTCAGTTTCCTCTTCTTAGTTGACAGGAGTAGAACCTGGTGTGGTCTGCTGTTGTAACTCATCCACTTCAAGGGTCCAGCATGTTGTGTTTTCAGAAATGTTCTTCTGCATGCCACTGTTGTATAAAGTGTGGTTAAATAGCAAAAAGGCACAATACCGTGACTGGAACAATACACAAATAACCCGCACGTTGGAGAGAGGAGCTTACCACGACGTTTCGGTTCGACTTGGACCATTTACAAAATCACTCCCTATGACAGCAAAAGACTCGGCAGACGATGCAACATCCCCCCCACCCAATGAAAAGCAGGGGTGCCACTAGCACGATAAGAGACAACGCAATAAGTATTAGGGGCCCAAGACTGTTCAACTGCCTTCCAGCATACATAAAGCGCTGGACAGGCACATAAAGTCAGTATACTTGACCAGCCGGGCTGTGGTTCGTACGTCGGGTTGCGTGTGACCAACAGTAACAGCCAGGTTGATCAGGTCCTGATCCACCATGAGGCCTGGTCACAGACCGGGCCGCGGGGGCGTTGACCCCCAAAACCCTCAACAGGTATACACCAGGTATAATCCTTCTTTTAGCAGCTTTTTGTTGAATTATTATTGAATTGAGGCGATTTTCTGTAGTAGATTCCCAGGCACAAGCACCATAGGTGAGGTAAGGATAGATTAAAGAGTAATACAGAGCTTTTCAAGGTACATCACACATCTTAGAGAAGATGTCCACTGTTCTGGAGACCTTTGTTATGTACTTCAAATTCAAATTCAAAATTCCAATTCCAATTGATTTATTTATCTGTAAAATTACAATGTGTTTTTTACATTTTAAGGACTAAGGACTATAATTACAAAGATTTCCGTTAGCATGTCTAGCATGCCTGGGCATGCTAGACATTTCGGGCAGACTTAATACTAGGTTTGCTCCAATATTGGAGTAAATCAGGCAAAATTACGCTATACAATGATTATTCCGGTATTAAGGTTAGGTAATTGTAGTGATTAACTAGTTTTACAAAACTGAGGTAGTACAAAAATTAAAGAATTTAACAATTAGTTTATATATTAATGGAAATGGTTGCCAGTTGCCAGCGGTCGTCGGGTCCTTACCACGCAGGTCAGCTGTATTGATAATTTTAATGCTAGTGTACCTGACCAAAATCTAGTGATTACATTGATATAAAAGAATTTCTATCGAAATACGAATAGGTGCACAATCTTGAGAAAATACGTAAACTGTCCAGTTCGAAACATAAGATAAACAGTGTCGAGTTGCGAGTTGTCAGTGAACGTTTTCAACAACATAAGTCCGTATATCATCCAGTCAACCATAGTGAATACAGCAGTTTGTGGTGGAAGTAGAAAAAACTAGGAAAACTAAACCCAGTACAGCGATCCATAAGTGCCTAAAACCCCAGGTGGTAAACCAGGGTGAGGTAAACCAGGGTGCCAGAAGTAAACAGGGTGCCAGAGGTAAACCAAGGTGCCAGAGGTACGGCCGTCCGTCATAGTAGGAAGCTATTAGTAGAATATACAGTAAAACAACCAACAAAATCAATCATGAAATCTTGTGTAATATGCAACCAAACAAACAAACGTTTCACTGGATGGATTACATGCAACTTCTGTGGTAAATGGAGCCACGACCTTTGTGCTAGCATTCAGGAACTAACTACACGAGATATTAAACCAGGGAAGTGTTTTTAGGTATGTTCAAATGAGACCGAACTGTGGAATAAAATCACATTGATGTTAAAAGATGACATCAAATCTGGGGCAGGTGGTGCTATCGCCCTTGGTACAGATGGTGCCCTGGTAGACAGTAACTGTAAAAATGGAGAAATAAATGATGGTGACCTGAAGGGGGACAGGAGCTCCAATGGGGAAACAGGTGTAGACAAGGACACACAAAAACCAATGTTACAAACTAGCAATATCACGGTAGATAGTAAACAGGGGGATGCCCAGGGAAATACTGAAGATAAATTACCAGAAACTGATGAAGGCTCCATTGTTAGCACTAATGCCGAAAATGATAGAAACGAAACAGGAACACACCCACCAATAGGGAATACAATGGGGAACACAGTCACAAAAAAACAGGGCAAACGGAAACCAGGCCTATGTGAATATTATGCACTTGGTATCTGCAGGCATGGAATATCTGGGAAAACAGATGGGACATGCAATTATGATCACCCCAGAAAATGCCGTGCCCATATGAAAACAGGAAAATGCAACCTCCCGTCCTGAAAGCTTTTCCACCCTGAAATGTGTCACTCATCAGTTCAGGAAAGACAGTGCTATAACTTATATTGCCAGGCATACCACCTAAAGGGTACAAGACGGCACAGAACATCCAGACCATGGCAAAACCTGGGTAGCCACAGCCACTCCGGAGAGAGAGGTTTTTTTAGTGCCAGGAAGGAAAAAAAGCTGGCAGGAAATGACAGAAATCGTACACCAACTGCAATACTTTCTGGAGTGGAATCACAATCAATGGTCTCCACTCCAACACAACAGATATTAGTGTCAGGAACAAAAGACCACCCCCATACCACCAATACCACCAATCCAACGACATTCATCTTTGCAAATATACATGGTCTAAAGCCAGCAACAAACAACAAGATACCTTACATCCGTGGACTGCTTACAGACTCAAATGCTATGTTTGCGGCGTTCACAGAGACCCACATAAGAGATCACTTGGACAATGAAATATGGATCCCGGGCTACAACCTATGCAGATGTGACAGAGTGAACAGGCAAAAAGAGGGGGTTGGTCTGTATATCACAGAGTCACTTATATGTTCAGAACTACTAAATGCCTCAAATGATGTAGTTGAAGTATTAGCAATAAAGATCGAGAATCAAAACCTGGTCATCGTAGTTGTATACAAGCCTCCGGATGCAACGTCCCAACAATTCCAGGAACAGCTTCTGAAAATTGACCACTGTCTGGAAAATCTTCCAGCTCCTTCCCCCAACATCTTGCTCCTGGGGGATTTCAACCAAAGGCACCTAAAATGGAAGAATATTGCAAACAATGTGGTAGCAGAGATAACACCAGGAGGCAGCTCAGATGAAAACTCACACACACATTAACTTTTAAATCTCTGCACCAAATTCTCCTTAAACCAGCAAATAGTAGAGCCTACAAGATTAGAGAATATGCTGGACCTCATCTTCACCAACAATGATGATCTGATACGAAATGTCATCATATCAAAAACAATATACTCAGATCACAACATAATAGAGGTCCAGACATGTATGCGGGGAGCCCAAGATTGACAAAATATGATCAGCCGCGAGGGAGCCTTCTCCAAATTCAACTTCAATAACAAAAACATAAGGTGGGACCAAGTAAACCAAGTCCTAAATTATATAAACTGAAAAGATAGCCTAAGCATCACGGATCCTAACCTATGTCTAGAACAAATTAACTCTGTGGCACTTGAGGTTTGCTCAAGGCAAATTCTCTTAAGGAAAAGAAGGAGAAGATGTAAACTAGAAAGAGAGAGGCGCTCCCTATACAGGCGAAGGTAGATAATAACGGAGCGACTACAAGAGACCAATATATCTGAAATACATAGGGGGACGCTGGTCAGAGAAATAGCAAACATTGAATTAAAACTAAAGGAATCTTACAGGAATCAAGAAACGCGGGAAGAACTAAAAGCCATAAATGAAACTGAAAGAAACCCAAAGTATTTCTTTTCTTATGCCAAATCAAAGTCGAGAACAACATCCAGTATTGGGCCCCTACTTAAACGGGATGGGTCCTACACATATGACAGCAAGGAAATGAGTGAGTTACTAAAGTCCCAGTGTAGTGATACCGCTCTTGTTGGGAGCCGCAGCAGGACACAATACTGCACCACCTCAGGGGCCCCTTACAATAACAACAAACATAGTACGACGATGGCCCAGCACATGGTGTGTGGTCTTCTCTCTCTTACACAGATACATTCGTGATGCAGATTATATTCTAAGCTTAAATATGTCGCCAGTAGCTATAGCTTTTCTGAGGACATATGCACCTTACATCACCTGTCCTGCAGCAGCAGTCATTAGATGTATTTTCTTCTGTTGCAGACATGTACCATGGATTCTGTGTTCAATAAAGCCTAGGAATAAGGCCTGTGTTTTTATCACAACAATTTATTGAACACAGATATTCTGGGCTACCTGGTGGTGATTCTGAGCTAGACTACACCGCAACATGGAGCGTTTACTGAAACCTGAGATGCTAGACTCTGACCCCAGTGTATCAACAGCTGCTCAGGAATGGAAGCACTGGTTTAAGACTTTCGAAAACTTCTTGAGAGCCTTTCCTCAGGAAGATCTAGATAAACTAAGCCTGCTCATCAACTTTGTGTCACCTAAAATCTATGAGGTTATTTCTGAGTGTAATACCTATGAAGATGCTATCAATGCCCTCAAGTCTCAGTATATTAAGCCCACAAATGAAATCTTTGCACTATATAGTCTTGCAACTCGCCGCCAGCAGATTGGTGAATTCTTAGAGGAATACTTTCAAGCATTGAAAATATTAGGTAAGGACTGTAACTTCCGAGCGCTGACAGCTTCTCAGTATTGTGAAGAGTCCATCAGGGATGCTTTTATCAGTGGCCTGCAATCACCAATAATAAGGCAGCGTTTATTGGAGAATAAAACTCTGGACTTAGCCACTACTGTAAGGGGTTGGGAGCAGTAGGATTGAATACTATGTTTGTTTGGTTCAGTCATTTATAATTGTTTTGTTATTGTTGTTGTTGTTATGGAGCGGCCTTGGAGAGTACATTGTTATTGTTACTCAGTCTTTCTATAACCTACAACCACTACAGTGGCGACGAGGATGGGATCATCAGAGCCAAGGATAGTGGGCCAATGTGGCCTGAAGTAGTAGGGATATTGCCAGCCGAGGACATTGCAGCAGAACGGTGATACAGCAGCAACAAGTGGCAGCATGGCAGCATCACAAGGAAGGTTGGAACCTTTCGACCCACGTAAGATTTCTTTGGAGCTCTGGCTAAGCTTGTTGGAAGCCAATTTCGCTCACTTAGGAATTACAGAGCAAGATAACAAGAGGAATTTCTTGCTAGTGTCCCTGGGATCAGAAACTTACAGTGTTTTAGGTAATGTGCGTGCTCCAGAATTACCACACACGAAGAGTTACGACGACTTAGTCTTGGCACTGAAAAGTTATTATGCAGTGAAACCAGCCTACCACCGCAGTTTGTTTGCTTTTCAGCAGAGGAAGAAACGACAGGGTGAGTCCTTGCATGAATTATATACAGATTTAAAAGCGTTGGCTGTGAACTGTACCTTTGGGGGACAATTT
>WNWK01019180.1:0-38331 GCA_009830355.1 Cherax destructor
CAAGGAATAAATACATGTGTGTTAGTAATGCCTGTAATATTCTTTTACACACACACACACATGTGTGTGTGTTCAACGTACCGACCGTCTCTCACTGAGGCAGGATAACCCGAAAAAGAATGCTATAGTTTTTATTCTTTTTACATTGAGTAATTTATACATTACAAGGGGTTACTAACCCCTTGATCTCGGATTTTTAGTCGCCCTTTACGTCATAAATGTCTTACGGAGGAGAGCCTCTTTTCCACTTTTCCATGGAGATGAAGTCAAATAAATAAGAACAAGATCTATTAAGAAAATAGAAGAAAGCTTAGATGGGTTTGTACACATAAACGTGTATATACGTATGTGGTGTGACCTAAATATAATCATACCATTTTCTAAAACAATTATTGCATACACAAATTTTCGCTTGTCTTATATGGCAAGATGAGTGTTGCTATTTAAGCCAAAATCGGAAGTTTTACCTAATCGGCACGACATATATATATATATATATATATATATATATATATATATATATATATATATATATATATATATTAATTATATATATATATATATATATTATTATATGATAATAATTTGATTTTCATAGATTTTTAAAGGGATTTTTAAAAATATGGAAATAAATATAAATATGCCAAAATGCAATAAAACAATATATATATATATATATATATATATATATATATATATATATATATATATATATATATATATATATATATATATATAGATGCCTCTTGATCTTCAACTTCGTCGCATGATGTCCGGTCACTGCCCAGGTTCCCTTCTTGACCTGAGGACTCACAACAGGAGGAATACTACGAATCCTCTTGTTTTCCTCCGTCAATCGCCGTATCTCTAGCTTCGCTATATATATATATATATATATATATATATATATATATATATATATATATATATATATATATATATATATATAACGTCCGATTAGGTAAAACTTGCGATTTTGGCTTAAATAGCAACGCTCACCTTGCCATATAAGACAAGTGAAAATTTGTGTATGCAATAATTTCCCAAAATCATTCTGAACATAACGAAAAAATATATTTCATTGTGTTTGTTTATTATTAAATTAATGTTAACGTATCTAAAATATATTTAGTTGGGTTAGCTAAATTAAATTGCGCTTGTTGTAATAAGGTTAGGTAGGTTTTCAAAGTTTCTCTTGGTATAAAATTATAAATTCTTACATTAATATAAATGAAAAAATATATCTTTAAACGTATAAGAGAAAATTTTAGAAAGGACTTAATTTTAGATGAGTTCTTGCTAATTGACCAGTTTTACCTAATCGGCACGACATATATATATATATATATATATATATATATATATATATATATATATATATATATATATATATATATATAATATATATATATATATATATATATATATATATATATATATATATATATATATAATATATATATATATATATATATATATATATATATATATATATATATATATATATATATATATATTCTAAAACCAAGGGTTGGCATGCAAGACACAATGAGGTCAACGACATCATAATGAGAACCCTTGCTACAGCTGGATGCCCAGCCGAGAGAGAGCCTCGATCACTAGCAGCCAACAACGCCCACAACCCAGCAAACCGCCCCGACGGGATCACCATCTATCCTTGGAAGAATGGCAAGCTCTTAGCATGGGATTATACCTGTGTGTCGACACTGGCTGACACCTACATCCATCACAGTGTCGGGCGAGAGGGAGGAGCTGCTGACCACAGAGAGGAGTACAAGACCGGCAAGTACAGGGACATAAGCCAACAGTATCAATTTGTCCCAGTGGGATCAGAGACCTTGGGAGCGTGGGGAAAAAATGCAACACGTTTCCTTAAAGAACTGGGTTCCAGACTCATCGACACCACCAGGGACCCAAGGGCAGCCACGTTCATGTTCCAGCGTCCCAGCGTGGCCATCCAGAGGGAAAACGCATGCTGCATACTTGGCTCGCGTCCGGCTTCGGAGGAGCTGGAGGAGATTCATAATCTTTGATATATTGTACCATTGTATTCATGTTCATGTTTTCCATCAATGTATTCTGTCTAATAATAAAGCATATATATATATATATATATATATATATATATATATATATATATATATATATATATATATATATATATATATATATATATATATATATATATATATATGTCGTGCCGATTAGGTAAAACTGGTCAATTAGCAAGAACTCGTTTAAAATTAAGTCCTTTCTAAAATTTTCTCTTATACGTTTAAAGATATATTGTTTTCATTAATGTTAATGTAAAAAAATATAATTTTGCACCAAAAGAATCATTGAAAACTTACCTAACCTTATTATAACAAGTGCAATTTAATTTAGCGTAATCCAGCTAAGTATATTTGAGACATTTTAACAATAATTTAATAATAAATAAACACAATGAAATATGTTTTTTTCGTTAGGTTCAGAATGATTTTTGCAAAATTATTGCATACACAAATTTTTGTTTTCTTATATGGCTTAAATAGCGTTTCTTATATGCTAAAATAGCGTTGCTATTTAAGCCAAAATTGCAAGTTTAACCCAATCGGCACGATATATATTATATTATATATATATATATATATATATATTATATATATATATATATATATATATATATATATATATATATATATATATATATATATATATATATATATATATGTCGTACCGATTAGGTAAACTGGCGAATTAGCAAGAACTCATTTAAAATTAAGTCCTTTCTAAAATTTTCTCTTATACGTTTAGAGATATATTTTTTTCATTTATGTTAATGTAAAAATTTATAATTTTGTACCAAGATAAACTTTGAAAACCTACCTAACCTTATTACAACAAGCGCAATTTAATTTAGCCAACCCAACTAAATATATTTTAGATACGTTAACATTAATTTAATAATAAACACACACAATGAAATATATTTTTTCGTTATGTTCAGAATGATTTTGGCGAAATTATTGCATACACAAATTTTCACTTGTCTTATATGGCAAGGTGAGCGTTGCTATTTAAGCCAAAATCGCACGTTTTACCTAATCGGCACGACATATATATATATATATATATATATATATATATATATATATATATATATATATATATATATATATATATATATATATATACAGAATGTTTCAGAAATTGGAAACAGCAACAAGGGGTCACAATTGGAAGCTAAAAAACTCAAATGAATCACAGGGATGTTAGGAAGTATTTCCTCAGTCATAGAGTTGTCAGGAAGTGGAATAATCTGGAGAGTGATTTAGTGGAGGCAGGATCCATACATAGCTTTAAGAAGAGGTACAATAAAGCTCACGGAGCAGTGATGAAATAGACCTAAGAGCGACCAGCGAAGAGCCGGGGTTAGGAGCTAGGACTCGACCCCTGTAACCACAAATAGGCGAGTACACACAGGTGTTGTGACTCGACACCTACAACCACATTTGAGTACACACACACACACACATAGGAGCTGTGACTCGTCCTCTGTATGGACTGTTAAATTTAATACACAAATAGAAGAGCAGCAGACCACTGAATACAACATTTGCATATATATATATATATATATATATATATATATATATATATATATATATATATATATATATATATATATATATATATATATATATATATATATATATGCAAGACAACCACTATGAAAAAATAGAGGAATTCCAAGCGCTTTCGTGACTACTCATATTATCAAGGAACTATATATAGTTCCTTGATAATATTTTATCATAGTGGGTGTCTTGCATATTTTGATATCACCTGTTTACTGTGATCTTTTTGCATATATATATATATATATATATATATATATATATATATATATACTATATAAAGTGATTAGAGTAGGATCATACTGATGGTCCCTATCACCACCACACGAGATAGTCCAAGTTAGTTAAAAGGATGAGGTCTCCTCTCTATTTAAACACAGACATTCACACACAAAACTGCTCCATATCTCGCTGTGGAGATTTAAATGGTAGGACTTTTAAGAGTCTTCCACACATGTTTACAAAACTCATAACCATTTGTTTCAGTTCAAAAAAATTATTACATTCCAACTCAAATGAACAAAGTTGTCTATTTTCGAAAGAGTCATGCAACATTATTACCATCCTAAGGCCAAAGCTAGTATTACAGTATTTTAGCTATTATAACTGTTACAATAATGATGTATTTATTATTCCTTACCCTATGTGTTATAAGCACTGTATTATTTTAATTATATGTATTTAAAAAAATTGGAGTCTCTTACAAGTACTGTGGTTAAGGATCCTGGTGTAACCTAGGAGTTAATTTATTTTAATATTAAACTTAATTCAGTTATTAACATTATTCAGTTCTTAGCTAAAACACTCATAGGAGGTGCAGCTCTTTAGTGAATTCATGTTTTCACTGTTTTTATTTTGAAATGTTGTATTCAGTGGTCTGCTGCTCTTCTATTTGTGTATTAAATTTAACAGTCCATACAGAGGACGAGTCACAGCTCCTATGTGTGTGTGTGTACTCAAATGTGGTTGTAGGTGTCGAGTCACAACACCTGTGTGTACTCATCTATTTGTGGTTACAGGGGTCGAGTCCTAGCTCCTAACCCCGGCTCTTCGCTGGTCGCTCTTAGGTCTATTTCATCACTGCTCCGTGAGCTTTATTGTACCTCTTCTTAAAGCTATGTATGGATCCTGCCTCCACTAAATCACTCTCCAGATTATTCCACTTCCTGACAACTCTATGACTGAGGAAATACTTCCTAACATCCCTGTGACTAATTTGAGTTTTTTAGCTTCAATTGTGACCCCTTGTTGCTGTTTCCAATTTCTGAAACATTCTGTCCCTATCCACCATGTCAATTCCTCTCAGTATTTTATATGTCCTTTTCATATTTCCCCTATCCCTCCTGTTCTGCAGTGCCATCATGCTCATTTCCCTTAAACTCTCTTAGGACATACCCCTTAGCTCCGATACTGTTCTTGTTGCAAACCTTTGCAATTTCTCTAATTTCTTGACGTGCTTGAATAGGTGTGGGTTCCATACAGGTGCTGCATACTCCAAAATGAGCTTGACGTACTCGGTGTACACTATCTTGAATGACTAGTTACTCAATTGTCGAAACGCTATTCTTAGGTTTGCCAGGAGCCCATATGCTGCAGCAGTTATTTGGTTGATGAGGGCCTCCGGAGATATGCTCGGTATGATAATCACCCCAAGATCCTTTTCCTTAAGTGAGGTTTCCAGCCTTTCGCCCCCTAGCCTTTACTCCGTCTACAGTCTTCTATGCCCTTCCCCAATCTTCATGACTTTGCACTTGGTGAGGCTAATCACCAGGAGACAATTGCTGAACCAGGGTTGCAGCCTGTCCAGATCCCTTTGCAGAAGGTCCATATCCCTTTGTATCCCTACCTGATCCTCATCCGCTTGATTTCTCTGCATTAGCTTCACATCTACAAACAGGGACATCTCTGAATCTATCCCTTCCGTCATGTCATTCACACATACCAAAAACTGCACTAATTCTAGAACTGACCCTTGTGGAACCCCGCTCGTCCCATGCGACCACTACGACATCATGTCACGTACCATCACTCGTTGTTTCCTTTCTGTAATGTATTCCCTGATCCATTGCAGTGATTTTCCTGATATTCTTGCCTTATCCTCTAGCCTTAGCACTAATCTCTTGGGTGGAACTGTGTCGGAAGCCTTCTGACAGTCCCAAAAAAATTTAGTTTACCCCCTCCTCCTCTCTCTTTCTCTCCTGTCTTATTTTTGTCACCTTGTCGTAAAACTCCAGTAGGTTTGTGACACAGGATTTCCTTTCCCTGAAACTGTGCTGTTTATCGTGTATAAGTGTGTGTGTGTGTGTGTGTTTGTGTGTGTGTGTGTTTGTGTGTGTTTGAGAAAACTACTCTAAAGCTGAAATATTCTTTCACTTTATAGAGTAGTGAATTTTGGAGGCTTTCAGTGCACGAGAAACAGGAAGAGAAGAACGCAATGACGGGGCTCTCGTGAAGTAGAAAGGGAGGTGGCAGGTAGGAAGCCAGGGTAAAAGGAAGGGGAAAAACTTGTGAGCAGGAGAAGAATGAGAAGGTAAGAATAGAGAATGGGAACAGAAAAGAAAAGAGAGAGAAAACAAGAAGCAACGATTAAAAAAAAAAATGTTGAGACTACACATAGTATGTGTATTCAGTCTTCAAGGGCATGAGGAAATCTTGAACCTTCGAATTACACCCATGGTTTTCCATCCTCGGATCGAACCTGAATGCCTTCACTCCCCGGGCGTAGTGTAAACCAAACGAATTTATCGCTTCTCACTGAATAGGTAACAAAGAGATTGGCATCTCATGTATTATATATATATATAACAACTTTTAGGAGTGAAGAAGAGCAGGATGTGAGTGTGGGGGGGGAGCATGAGGCATTACGTAGAATTAAAGGGGGTAAAACAGCTGGAACTGACGGGATCATGACAGAAATGTTAAAAGCAGGGGATGATATAGTGTTGGAGTGGTTGGTATTTTTGTTTAATAAATGTATGAAAGAGGGAAAGGTACCTAGAGATTGGTAGAGTGTGTATAGTTTCTTTATATAAAGGGAAGGGGGACAAAAGAGATTGTAAAAATTATAGGGGAATAAGTTTACTTAGTATACCAAATAAAGTGTACGGTAGGGTTATTATTGAAATAATTAGAGGTAAAACAGAGAGTAGGATTGCAGATGAACAAGGAGGCTTTAGAGTGGGAAGGGGATGTGTAGATCAAGTGTTTACATTGAAGCATATTATATGTGAACAGTATTTAGATAAAGGCAGGGAAGTTTTCATCGCATTTATGGATTTAGAAAAGGCATATGAAAGAGTGGATAGGGGACCAATGTGGCAGATGTTGCAAGTGTATGGAATAGGTAGTAAGTTACTAAATGCTGTAAAGTTTTTTTATGAAGATAGTGAGGCTCAGGTTAGGGTGTGTAGGAGAGAAGGAGATTACTTCCCAGTAAAAGTAGGTCTTAGACAGGGATGAGTAATGTCACCATGGTTGTTTAATATATTTATAGATGGGTTTTAAAAGAAGTAAATGCTAGGGTGTTTGGGAGAGGGTGGGATTAAATTATGGGGATTCAAATACAAAATGGGAGTTGACACAGCTACTTTTTGCTGATGATACTGTGTTTATGGGAGATTCTAAAGAAAAGTTGCAAAGGTTAGTGGACGAGTTTGGGAGGGTGTGTAAAGGTAGAAAGTTGAAAGTGAACATAGATAAGAGTAAGGTGATGAGGGTATTAAACGATTTAGATAAAGACAAATTGGATATCTCATTGGAGAGAGGTAGTATGGATGAAGTGAATGTTTTCAGATATTTGGGAGTTGACTTGTCAGCAGATGGGTTTAAGAAGGATGAGGTTAACCATAGAATTTATGAAGAAAAAAAGGTGAATGGTGTGTTGAGGTATCTGTGGAGACAGTAACGTTATCCATAGAGACAAAGAAGGGAATGTACGAGAGTATCGTGGTACCTACACTCTTATATGGGTGTGAAGCTTGGAATGCAAATGCTGCAGCGAGGAGGCGGCTGGAGGCAGTGGAGATGTCATGTCTAAGGGCAATGTATGGTGTAAATATTATGCAGAGAATTCGGAGTGTGGAAATTAGGAGGTGTGGAGTTACTAAAAGTATTAGTCAGAGGGTTGAAGAGAGGTTGTTGAGGTGGTTTGGTCTTTTAGAGAGAATGGATCAAAGTAGAATTACTTGGAGAGCATATAAATGTGTAGGGACAGGAAGGCGAGGTAGGAGTTATCCTCGAAAAGGTTTTAGGGAGTGGGTGAAGGAGGTTTTCTGGGGAAGAAAGAGGCTTGAGCTTCCAGCAAGCGTGTGTGAGCGTGTTAGGAGTGAATGGAGACGAATGGTTTTTGGAACCTGACGAGCTGGGTAATATTTTGTGAAGGGACTCAGGAAAACCGGTTAGCCGGACTTAAGCCCTGGAAAGGGGAAGAACAATGCCTGCACTTTAAAGGAGGTTTTTGGGATATTAGCAGTTTGGAGGGATTTCTAAACTGTCATATCTAAGAGCCCTGCAAAGACAGTGATTATGTATGAGTGAGGTGAAAGTGTTGAATGATGATGCAAGTATTTTCTTTTTGGGTATTTTCTTTGTTTTTACGTCACCCTGCATCGGTGGGAGACGACCGACGTGTTGAAAAAAAATATATGCATATATATATTTTTTATTTTTTTATTTTATTATTATTAACACATCGGCCGGGTGGCCCGAAAATGAAAAACTTTCATCATCATTCACTCCATCACTGTCTTGCCAGAGGCGTGCTTACACTACAGTTATAAACCTGCAACATTTAGCATCCCTCCTTCAGAGTGCAGACACTGTACTTCCCATCTCCAGGAATCAAGTCCGGCCTGCCGGTTTCCCTGAATTCTTTCATAAATGTTACTTTGCTTCCACTCCAATAGCACGTCAAGTATTAAAAACCATTTGTCTCCATTGACTCCTATCAAATACGCTCATGCATGCTTGCTGGAAGTCCAAGCCACTCGCACACAAAACCTCATTTACCCCCTCCCTCCAACCTTTCCTAGGCCGACCCCTACCCCGCCTTAGCTCCACTACAGATTTATACACTCTCGAAGTCATTCTACTTTGTTCCATCCTCTCTACATGTCCAAACCACCTCAACAACCCCTCCTCAGCCCTCTGGTAATATATATATATATATATATATATATATATATATATATATATATATATATATATATATATATATATATTATAAAATATAATACATAGGGAGGTACCACCTCTAGAACTTTACTGGGGACCCTCATCCTCAGAGAAAACAATAAACGTACCTCAGGTAAAACTCCAGAATGGCTAAATCCGTATGTACTAATACATTATCTCTAGAATGTAAGTAATTTAAGTTTAACCTGAAAGGGAAAGTGACTACATAAACTGGAATGAAGAAATCTTTTCCAGCATCAGATGCACTCGCCTTGATGGTTATTCGTATAACATTTTAGCTTTAATTACAATTTAACATAAATAATAATAGAGATGGAATTAGACCTTCAAAAAATGCTACTAACTTTAATTTACTTCATACATTACTGGACGTTTTTCATCAGCTGTCGTTCATTTGTAGTTCATTACGGTATGAAATTTTCATAAATATGAATATTTGTGAATGATTTGTTGGAAGTTATAAATGCGACATTTTTGTCAGTCTTCAATCACTGTCATCATGCTAGCACGAGCGAATAATACAATTTGCAATTATTATTATTATTATTATTATTACTTACTATTATTTAGGAGTAGTATTTTTTTCCCACGCAAAAGCTCTAAGCTCGCTGGGAGGCAACCAGGTTTGATCAAGGGAAGGGGAACTAGAGAAGTTTCATTTCCTTGAATCAAGAGACCTCTAACATGCAGGCTGCATTTTAAACATTCAACGTATGTGTTAAAATGCAGCCGAATTTAGTTAATACGTAAAATGTGCCACCCATGTGTGACAAATCACTAATAAATGAAAATCATTCATTAATGTTCTAAAACATTTAAGACAACAGTAAAAAGTTTAAGTAAACTTTAATTTAAATGTATATAGTTTATATAGTATTTAGTTTAAATTACAGAATATTTAAAATTATATGTTGAATATACGAGGTATTGTATTTAAACACATATATTGAAAATGAAATTTTGAACTTAAATCACTGCGAGTAAAGAAATAAAATACAAAATCCAAGCTAAATAAACAAATAACTTTACAGTGTATATACATCTCAGTACGTTAATCTTGTCGAAATATTTGGCTGTGAGAAAATCTAAGCTGCAGTAATATGCATCAATGTGTCATATATATATATATATATATATATATATATATATATATATATATATATATATATATATATATATATATATATATATATATATATATATATAATTATACAGGATGGGGTTCACCTCTGGTGCAAATTGTGGGACCCTATAGCCTCCGAGAAGTGGATAAAAGGCTTCAAGGATATATATATATATATATATATATATATATATATATATATATATATATATATATATATATATATATATATATATACATACATTTATTCCTATATGCCTTACCTTACCCTTTTCCACACATTTATAAAATAAAAACATTGACCACTTCAAAGCTATAACCCCACCTGCATTTCTATCTTAATCCTATCAATCCCACCTGCTTTACCCCCTTTCATTCTACCCACTGCCCCACGCACTTCCCCCACACTCACAACTGGTTCTTCCTCACTCCTATAAGATGTTATTCCTCCTTGCCCTATACACGAAATCACTGCTTCCCTATCTTCATCAATATTTAACAATTCCTCAAAATATTCCCTCCATCTTCCCGATACCTCTAACTCTCCGTTTAATAAATCTCCTCTCCTATTTTTAACTAACAAATTCATTCGTTCCCTAGTCTTTCTCAACTTATAAATCTCACTCCAAAACTTTTTCTTATTTTCAATAAAATTTGTTGATAGCATTTCATTTCACCCACTCTCTCATATGCTCTCATTTTATATTGCTTCAACACTCTCTTAACCTCTCTTATTCTCTCCAAATAGGTACCTAGGGATTGGCAGAGAGCATGCATAATTCCTTTGTATAAAGGCAAAGGGGACAAAATAGAGTGTAAAAATTATAGGGGAATAAGCCTGTTGAGTATACCTGGTAAAGTGTATAGTAGAGTTATTATTGAAAGAATTAAGAGTAAGACGGAGAGCAGGATAGCAGATGAACAAAGAGGCTTTAGGAAGTTAAAGGGGTGTGTAGACCAAGTGTTTGCAGTGAAACATATAGGTGAACAGTATTTAGATAAGGGTAAAGAGGTTTTTGTGGCATTTATTGATTTAGAAAAGGTGTATGATAGGGTGGCAATGAGGTAAATATTGCAAATGAACGGAATGGGAAGCAGGTTATTGAAAGCAATGAAGAGTCTTTACGAGGATAGTGAGGCTCAGGTTAGAGTATGTAGGAGAGAGGGAGATTATTTCCCAGTAAAAGTAGGCCTTAGACAGGGATGTGTGATGTCACCATGGTTGTTCAATATATTTATAGATGGAGTTGTAAGGGAAGTGAATGCTCGGGTGTTGGCAAGAGGTGTGGAGTTAAAAGATAAAGAATCTAACACAAAGTGGGAGTTGTCACAGTTACTCTTTGCTGATGACACTGTGGTTTTGGGAGATTCTGAAGAGAAGTTGAAGAGGTTGGTTGATGAGTTTAGATGAAATTAAAAGTGAATATAGGAAAGGGTAAGGTGATGAGGATAACCAAAACGGAAGAATGGATATCAGATTAGAGGGATAGAGTATCAACGAAGTGAATGTATTCAGATATTTGGGAGTGGACGTGTCAACAGATGGGTCTATGAAAGATGAGATGAATCATAGACTTGAGGGGAAAAAGGTGAGTGGTTCACTGAGGAGTCTATGGAGACAAAGAACTTAATCCATGAAAGCAAAGAGGGGAATGTATGAGAGTGTAGTTATACCATCATTCTTTTATGGGTGTGAGGCATGGGTGGTGAATATTGCAACAAGGAGAATGCTGGAGGCAGTGGAGATGTCATGACTGAGGTCAATGTGTGGTGTGAATATAACACAGAGAATGTGTAGTTAGGAGATTAAGAGGAGGTGCGGGATTACCAAAACTATTATCCAGATGGGTGAGGAGGGGTTATTGAGATGGTTTGGACATGTAGAGAGGATGGAACGAAATAGAATGACTTCGGGAGTGTATAAATCTGCAGTGGAGGGATGGCGGGGTAGGGGTCGGCTTAGGAAAGGTTGGAGGGAGAGGTAAAGGAGCTTTTGTGTGAGAGGAGCTTGGACTTCCAGCAAGCGTGCATGAGCGTGTTAGATAGGAGCAAATGGAGACAAGTGGTTTTTAGGACTTGACGTGCTGTTGGAGTGTAAGCAAGGTAACATGAAGGGATTCATGAAAACCGGCAGGCCGGACTTGATTCCTGGAGATGGGAAGTACAGTGCCGGCACTCTGAAGGAGGGGTGTTAATGTTACAGTTTTATAACTGTAGTGTAAGCACGCCTCTGGCAAGACAGTGATGGAGTGAATGATGAAAGTTTTTCTTTTTCGGGCCACCCTGCCCTGGTGGGAAACGGCCGATGTGTTAATACATATATATATATATATATATATATATATATATATATATATATATATATATATATATATATATATATATATATATATATATATTCGTGCCGAATAGGTAAAACTGGTCAATTAGCAAGAACTCATTTAAAATTAAGTCCTTTCTAAAATTTCCTGTTATACGCTTAAAGATATACTTTCTTCATTTATGTTAATGTAAAATTTAATAATTTTGTACCAAAAGAACTATATTATAACAAACGCAATATAATTTAGCCTAATCCAACTAAATGTATTTTAGATAAGTTTACAATAATTTAATATTAAACAAACACTGGCTGAAGTGGCCAGAAGGGCTCATGTGAGCAGGGCAAAACTGCTGATCATGGGTGACTTCAATCACTAGGAAATCGACTGGGAGAACCTGGAGCCACATGGAGGCCCAGAAACGTGGTGATGAAGGTGGTACTGGAAAACCTCATGTACCAACACGTAAGGGACACTACCAGAGAGAGAGAGGAGAGGATGAACCAGCAAGACTGGACCTAGTATTCACCTTGAGTAGTGCAGATATTGAGGACATCACATATGAAAGATCTCTCGGGGCCAGTGACCACGTGGTTTTGAGCTTACATAGTAGAGTTACAAGTGGAAAGGGAAGCAGGTAAAGCAGGACGAATGAAGCCAGACTACATGAAAGGGGACTACGCAGGCATGAAGAATTTCCTGCACGGGGTTCACTGGCAGGGAAGTCAGTAAACGAGAAGATAGAATATGCGACAACAATATGCAAGGAAGCTGAGGAGAGGTTTGTACCCGAAAGTAACAGAAATAACGAGAAAGCTAGGATGAGCCCTTGGTTCACCCAAAGGTGTAGAGAGGCCAAAACCAAGTGCGCTATAGAATGGAAGAAGTATAGAAGGAAAAGGACCCAGGAGAATAAGGAGAGCAATCGTAGAACCAGAAATGAATATACACAGGTAAGAAGGTAGGCCCAACGACATTACGAAAATGACATAGCAGCGAAAGCCAAATCTGACCTGAAGCTGTTGCACAGCCACATCAGGAGGAAAACAACAGTCAAGGACCAGGTAATCAGGCTGAGGAAGGAAGGAAGAGAGATCACAAGAAACGACCACGATGTGAGGAGCTCAACATGAGATTCAAAGAAGGGTTCACAGAGGAGACAGAAGGGAGTCCAGAAAGACAGAGAGGTGGGGTACACCATCAAGTGTTGGACACAATACATACTTTCGAGAAAGAAGTGAAGAGGCTGTTAAGCGAGCTAGATACCTCAATGGCCATGAAAGAGGGAGCAGAGGCGCTATGTGTACCACTAACAACAATCAACACATCTATCGAAACAGGGCGACTACCTGAGGTATGGAAGACAGCAAATGTAGTCCCAATTTTTAAAAAAAGGAGATAGACACAAAGCATAAACTACAGACCAGTGTCACTAACATGTATAGAATGCAAACTCATGGAGAAGATTATCAGGAGAAGAGTGGTGGAGCACCTAGAAAGGAATGAGATTAACGACAACCAGCACGGTTTCAGGGACAGGAAATCCTGTGTCAGAAACCTACTGGAGTTCTATGACAGGGTGACAGCAGTAAGACAAGAGAGAGAGGGGTGGGTAGACTGCGTTTTCTTGGATTGTGAGAAGGCGTTTGGCACAGTTCCCCTCAATAGATTAGTGTAAAAGATGGAGGACCAGGCAGGGATAACATGGAAGGCATTGCAATGGATCAGGCAATACCTGTCAAGAAGACAACAGCGAGTCATGGTACGTGACGAGCGGGGTATCCCATGGGTCAGTCCTAGAACCAGTGTTGTTTCTGGTATTTGTGAACATGATGTAAGGAATAAACACAGAAGTGTCCCTATTTGCAGATGATGATAAGCTGACGAGAAGAATTTAATCGGACGAAGACCAGGCAGAACTACAAAGGAATCTGGACAGGCTAAGTGTTTATGCACCTGGAGAAGAGAGAAGTGTAGAGGAAAGAGAGAGATTTTGGGAAATGTTGAGTGAGTGCATGGGGAGTTTTGAACCAAATGAGAGAGTACTTGTGGTTGGGGATCTTAATACTAAAGTGGGTAAAAATGTTGTGGAGGGAGTAATTTGGGTTCTTGCAAACAGACCCCAACAGGGGAAAACTGGGAGAGCAACACCTGAAGTTCACCCCGGTTATCCCTGAGGCCTCGGATATTCCACTGCAAATAAGCCATGATTTATGGAGAGAAAGATATAAGACCTGGTCTAGCTGGCTCCTGGAGTTCAACCCCACCAAGTGCAAAATCATGAAGATTGATGAAGAGCAAAGAAGACCGCAGACGGAGTACAGTCCAGGGGGCCAAAGATTACAAACCTCACTCAAGGAAAAGGATCTCGGGGAGAGTATAACACCAGGCACATCTCCTGAGGCGCACATCAACCAAATAATTGCTGCAGCATACAGGCGACTAGCAAACCTAAGAACAGCATTCAGACATCTCAATAAGGAATCGTTCAGGACCCTGTACACTGTGTACGTTAGGCCTATATTGGAGTATGCATCACCAATTTGGAATCCACACCTAGCCAAGTACATAGGGAAGCTAGAGGAAGTGCAAAGGTTTGCAACAAAACTAGTCCCGGAGCTAAGAGATATGTCCTACGAGGAGAGGTTAAGGGAAATCGACCTGACGACACTGGAGGACAGGAGAGGTAGGGGGGATATGATACCGACATTTAAAATGCTGAGAGGAATCGACAAGGTGGACAGAGACAGGATGTTCCAGAGATGGGACAAAGCAACAAGGGGTCAAAGTTGGAAGTTGAAGACTCGGATGAATCACAGGGATGTTAGGAAGTATTTCTTCAGTCACAGAGTTGTCAGGACGTGGAATAGTATGGGAAGTGATGTAGTGGAGGCAGCATCCATACATAGCTTTAAGAAGAGGTATATTAAAGCTCATGGAGCAGGAAGAGTGACCGAGTAGAGGCCATTGAAGAGGCAGGGCCAGGAGCTGTGACTCGACCCCTGCAACCACAACTAGATCAGTACACACAAAGTGTCTATCGACAAGTACCTTTGACAAGTGGTAACGAACAAGAAGCGGGCTCAGGAAACACCAGCACGGCTTCACCGATGGTAAATCCGCACTTTTAAACCCACTAGATTTCTCCACGAAGTTGGCAGTAGTGAAGCAGGAGAGAGATGGGTGGATTGCATACTTCTGAACTGTAAGATTTTATTCACAGTACCTACAAAAGACTGGGACATAAGCTGGTGGAGCTGGCAGGAATAACAGTAAAGTCACTTCCCTGGATCAAGGAATAGTTAGAAGAAAGGGGACAAAGAATGGGTGTGTGATGAGTGGGGTTCCACAAGGATCAGCTCTAAGAATGGTGCTATTTCTTGTGTTCGTGAATGTCATGACGGAAGAGACTGGCTTAGAAATATTTGTGTTTGAAGATGATGCGAAAGAACTGAAAAGAATACAAACAAGTGAGGGCTTAGAGAGACTACAAATATTTCTGGACAGGCTATAAGTGTTCTCTGAAAAGTGGCTGTTAGAATTTAACATTAGCAAATGCAAAGATATGTTGATTAGATATTGACAAAGCCAACAAACGAAATAAAGGCTCTTGGGACAAAGGCTGGAAGCTTCACTCGAAGAGGGTTTCGGAGTGAGCATCGTACCGAGTATATCGCCAGATTAACTGCATTAACTGCTTAACTGCAGTATGCAACGCACATTCAGTAAATCTGAGATTAACTTCCAGTAACCCAGGCAAAGAGTAATTCAAGACACTATATAAGGTATTTATCAGGCCTATATTGGAATATGCACCTGTTTAAGTATATCAAGAAACCGGAGAAAGTGCAGAGGTTAGCGACGACATTAGTCCCCGAGCAGCAGGGTGCGAGCAATGAATAGCAGCTGAAGGATCTCAACCTAATGGCATTGGGGAGACGTAATGACGACATGCAATATACTCAAAGACTTGACAGGGTAGACAAGGACAGACTGTCCGAGAGGCAAAAAAAAAAAAAAGTGACACGAAATACACAAAATAAGGGTGGTCAAGAAATGGAATGACCTAGACGAAGAGGTAGTGAAGACAGGCTTCATACATAGTTTTAAGAATATGTATGACAAGGCTCCTGTTGTTAGGAGGGAGTGCAGAATATCCGGGCATAACCAGAAGATAAAACTCGACCGTTTCAACCGTAAATAGGCGAGTATAAAATGCAGAGTACACACATACTAACGTTGTTATACACGTGGTAAACCAACATTGTCATAAAGTCTTTGTGCTGGCGACACCCTTGATGGAATTCGACTCCAGAAACAGGAACAGCGTAAACCACAAACTGCATGTCTGTAATCGCTTTAGAAGACCAAAGACCGTGTGATCTCCTCGAGTCCCTAGACCTCCTTTGAGTTCCTTAGATCCCCCGGAGGTTTCATGTAGTTCACTGGCGTTAACAAGAGGTTTAACATCATTAGTGAAGTTCGGGAAAGCGCGTTTTAACCAAGTTATGAAGTTGTGTGCAAGATAACACAGTGGAGGGTTTTTCCTTAGATTAGCCTACATGGGGTATGTGTTCGACAAAGATTTTCATAAGCTACTTATAAAGCAAGTACTCCTATTATGTAGCCTAACGTCTGAGGAAAGGTTAGTGGAACTCCAACTTAATGCAAAACTACTGCGAACATGAAGCAAAAGTATAAATTGTTAGCAATGGCCCAATTAAAGAGTATTGCAATTGCTAATTTTGTCCAGTAGAGAGCCTGTAGAGAGGTGCTCTAGGGATGGGGTGACGGAGTAAGCAAGCCATGAGGAGACAGAGAGGGCAAGGCATAGGGAAATAGTGTGGGCAAAGAATGGGGTGGTACAGTGTGCGAGGAATGGGAATGTCTAAGCCAGGGGTGGGCAACCTTTTTAAGTGTGTGTGCCAAATTCGGCCATATCTTTGAAACAAAATCTTCTCACGTCCCAACTAAAATTTATGGGAACATATTATTTGGTGTCTTTAAAGTATTGTGACAAAATTATCAAATAATAAAAAATCACACAGTTAGCAGTAAAATCAGAGAATATTATAAGACTAATTTTGTAAACCATGATATTGAATGAATGGAAAATATTGTGACGGAATTTCTACTTAAAGGTCGCTCTTCCCTGTTGATAGCGTGGATAATTTTTAACAACCTTTAAATGTATTTCTAGCTGTGATATACATCCACACAATTTAAAACACTATTTTTAGCATCAGCAAAATAGTAAACAATAATTTTATTTATTTATTAGATCAATTAGGTTTTTTACAATACATTACAATTCTCAATGACATAATCGTTTTATTTGACTAAAACACAACAAAATTATATAAAATTAAAGCTATTCTTTTATTGATTTTTAATCCCTTAAGAATTATACATAAAAATCAGAGAAAATACAGTATAATTATTTTACCTAGAAAACTACATAATATATTAAACAGTAGTGAATATTTACCATTTTAGCAGAAAACATCAAATAAAAACTTGAGAGAGAAAAATTGAGGACCTTTTATTTATTTACCATCAATAAGACTTGTGCTGGTGCATCACTGATGACTTGTGATGGTGCATCACTGATGACTTGTGGTGGTGCATCACTGATGACTTGTTGTGGTGCATCACTGATGACTTGTGATGGTGCATCACTGATGACTTGTGGTGGTGCATCACTGATGACTTGTGGTGGTGCATCACTGATGACTTGTGGTGGTGCATCACTGATGACTTGTTGTGGTGCATCACTGATGACTTGTGGTGGTGCATCACTGATGACAGATAATGTATATCAGGCTTATATTTTGCTACCTTGAGAGATATGCAACGCAGTTTCATCCGTAAGTCTACTACTATTATGAAACATAACAAAGCTCATCACTGAAAACAATGATTCACAAGAATAAGTAGATGAAAAATCGAATAGTAATGGTGTTGCAAAGTTCTTCAGACAGACAAAATTTTGTGGAATAGTATTTAAAGTCCTTAATACCTCGTTTTCCGCATTTCTCTCTGTTACTCCCGTCTCTAATCGCTCCTTTTCAAAATCATCCATATCTATCCATGAAAACATCTGCAAGTTTAGTTCATCCAGTTTTATACTGTCTGGAAACTTAATGAATTTTGCTGTCTCTTCAAGTTCTGTGAACTTAGCAAATCCTCTAGAGAACTGCTCAACAGTTAACTCAATGATGTTTAAAAATAGTGTTTGAAGACATTGGCTGTCTGTTTTGTCATCCTTTGGGAGATTATTGTTGTATCTCTTTAGGTATGGAAAGTATCTAAACCTCGCACTATCTATACCGCTCTTAAAAAACCCTAGCTTCATTTCAAATGCCTTTATGTAATCAAACATAACATCAAGTGTCTTACCAGAGACCTGTAATTTAATGTTCAAATCATTTAAATGTTCGCAAAAATCTGAAAAAAAACCAGTTTACAAACCCACACGATATCAGACATTTCTTTATAAGACACTTGTTGGTTACTCAAAAAGAGATTTATCTCTTCCAGACATTCAACAAATCGTTTCAAAACAAAACCTCGACTAAGCCAACGAACATTGTTTTACATTGTTAGTCCTTTGTACACCGAATCCACCTCCTTCAATAAATTCTGAAATTGTCTTTTATTCAGAGCTGGTGCAGAAATGCAATTAACAATCTTGGTGATTGTTTGCATCACTTCCTGAAGTTCGTTTAGACCAGCTTTTGCACATAAAGCCTCGTGTATGATGCAATGAAAGCCTATCAGTGGATGAACAACATCTTTTGCAAACAGATTTACAAATCCTGCTTCCTTACCAATCATGCTGGGTGCATTATCTGTTGTAACCTTACCAATCATGCTGGGTGCACCATCTGTTGTAACCTTACCAATCATGCTGGGTGCACCATCTGTTGTAACCTTACCAATCATGCTGGGTGCACCATCTGTTGTAACCTTACCAATCATGCTGGGTGCACCATCTGTTGTAACCTTACCAATCATGCTGGGTGCACCATCTGTTGTAACGGATACTACTTTTGAAATATCAATTTGTCGAATAGATAATTCGTTAATAACAGCTTTACATATTTCAGCTCCAGTGGTACGCTCAGGTGGTATTACAACCCCAGTGGTACGCTCAAGCAGTGTTACAACCCCAGTGGTACGCTCAGGTAGTGTTACAACCCCAGTGGTACGCTCAAGCAGTGTTACAACCCCAGTGGTACGCTCAGGTGGTATTACAACCCCAGTGGTACGCTCAGGTAGTGTTACAACCCCAGTGGTACGTTCAGGAAGTGTTACAACCACAGTGGTACGCTCAAGCAGTGTTACAACCCCAGTGGTACGCTCAGGTTGTATTACAACCCCAGTGGTACGCTCAGGTAGTGTTACAACCCCAGTGGTACGCTCAGGTAGTGTTGCAACCCCAGTGGTACGCTCAAGCAGTGTTAAAACCCCAGTGGTACGCTCAGGCAGTGTTACAACCCCAGTGGTACGCTCAGGTAGTGTTACAACCCCAGTGGTACGGTCAGGTAGTGTTACAACCCCAGTGGTACGCTCAGGTAGTGTTACAAACCCAGTGGTACGCTCAGGTGGTATTACAACCCCAGTGGTACGCTCAGGTAGTGTTACAACCCCAGTGGTGCGCTCAGGTAGTGTTACAACCCCAGTGGTGCGCTCAGGTAGTGTTACAACCCCAGTGGTACGCTCAGGTAGTGTTACAACCCCAGTGGTACGCTCAGGTAGTGTTACAACCCCAGTGGTACGCTCAGGTAGTGTTACAACCCCAGTGGTGCGCTCAGGTAGTGTTACAACCCCAGTGGTACGCTCAGGTAGTGTTACAACCCCAGTGGTACGCTCAGGTAGTGTTACAACCCCAGTGGTACGCTCAGGAAGTGTTACAACCACAGTGGTACGCTCAAGCAGTGTTACAACCCCAGTGGTACGCTCAGGTTGTATTACAACCCCAGTGGTACGCTCAGGTAGTGTTACAACCCCAGTGGTACGCTCAGGTAGTGTTGCAACCCCAGTGGTACGCTCAACAGTGTTAAAACCCCAGTGGTACGCTCAGGTAGTGTTACAACCCCAGTGGTACGCTCAGGTAGTGTTACAACCCCAGTGGTACGGTCAGGTAGTGTTACAACCCCAGTGGTACGCTCAGGTAGTGTTACAAACCCAGTGGTACGCTCAGGTGGTATTACAACCCCAGTGGTACGCTCAGGTAGTGTTACAACCCCAGTGGTGCGCTCAGGTAGTGTTACAACCCCAGTGGTGCGCTCAGGTAGTGTTACAACCCCAGTGGTACGCTCAGGTAGTGTTACAACCCCAGTGGTACGCTCAGGTAGTGTTACAACCCCAGTGGTACGCTCAGGTAGTGTTACAACCCCAGTGGTGCGCTCAGGTAGTGTTACAACCCCAGTGGTACGCTCAGGTAGTGTTACAACCCCAGTGGTACGCTCAGGTAGTGTTACAACCCCAGTGGTACGCTCAGGTAGTGTTACAACCCCAGTGGTGCGCTCAGGTAGTGTTACAACCCCAGTGGTACGCTCAGGTAGTGTTACAACCCCAGTGGTACGCTCAGGTAGTGTTACAACCCCAGTGGTACGCTCAGGTAGTGTTACAACCCCAGTGGTACGCTCAGGTAGTGTTACAACCCCAGTGGTACGCTCAGGTAGTGTTACAACCCCAGTGGTACGCTCAGGTAGTGTTACATCCCCAGTGGTACGCTCAGGTAGTGTTACAACCCCAGTGGTACGCTCAGGTAGTGTTACAACCCCAGTGGTACGCTCAGGTAGTGTTACAACCCCAGTGGTACGCTCAGGAAGTGTTACAACCACAGTGGTACGCTCAAGCAGTGTTACAACCCCAGTGGTACGCTCAGGTTGTATTACAACCCCAGTGGTACGCTCAGGTAGTGTTACAACCCCAGTGGTACGCTCAGGTAGTGTTACAACCCCAGTGGTACGCTCAGGTAGTGTTACAACCCCAGTGGTACGCTCAGGTAGTGTTACAACCCCAGTGGTACGGTCAGGTAGTGTTACAACCCCAGTTTTACGGTCAGGTAGTGTTACAACCCCAGGGGTACGCTCAGGTAGTGTTACAAACCCATTGGTACGCTCAGGTAGTATTGCAACCCCAGTTGTGCGCTCAGGTAGTGTTACAACCCCAGTGGTACGCTCAGGTAGTGTTACAACCCCAGTGGTGCGCTCAGGTAGTGTTACAACCCCAGTGGTACGCTCAGGTAGTGTTACAACCCCAGTGGTACGCTCAGGTAGTGTTACAACCCCAGTGGTACGCTCAGGTAGTGTTACAACCCCAGTGGTGCGCTCAGGTAGTGTTACAACCCCAGTGGTACGCTCAGGTAGTGTTACAACCCCAGTGGTACGCTCAGGTAGTGTTACAACCCCAGTGGTACGCTCAGGTAGTGTTACAACCCCAGTGGTGCGCTCAGGTAGTGTTACAACCCCAGTGGTACGCTCAGGTAGTGTTACAACCCCAGTGGTGCGCTCCAGGTAGTGTTACAACCCCAGTGGTACGCTCAGGTAGTGTTACAACCCCAGTGGTACGCTCAGGTAGTGTTACAACCCCAGTGGTACGCTCAGGTAGTGTTACAACCCCAGTGGTACGCTCAGGTAGTGTTACATCCCCAGTGGTACGCTCAGGTAGTGTTACAACCCCAGTGGTACGCTCAGGTAGTGTTACAACCCCAGTGGTACGCTCAGGTAGTGTTACAACCCCAGTGGTACGCTCAGGTAGTGTTACAACCCCAGTGGTACGCTCAGGTAGTGTTACAACCCCAGTGGTACGCTCAGGTAGTGTTACAAGATTAATCATCTTTTCGCATACTTCGTCACTACTACAAAATCGAGAAAAAATTGCTAGCCAGCTGATGACGTAATGACTGTGTTTTCATCAACACAGAAAACAACTTACATGAAGCCAAATCCTATGTTAATTTTTCCGCTGCATTCCTTTCCATCTTAAGTCTTCTATCATTAACCGTTTTCCTACTCACAGACAAATCTGCGCTAAATAATCTTTTCCTTTTCTGAAAGATTGTCAATAAGGAAAAGAGCACATTCTAACCATGCTTCTTTAATATACTGCCCATCACTAAGTGGCTTTTCATGTTGAGCAATAACTTTGGAGACCTCAAAGCTAGCAGCAACTAAGTTGGAACTAATCCTACCCGAAATAAATTTCTTCAAAGTATCAGACTGTTTTTTTTATCTTGCTCAGTTCACGAGAAATAAATTCCCTTTATTCCTGCTCAGTTTTCTTGCTTGAGTGTTTATGAACAGTTTCAAAATGTCTCTTCACAGAAAGAGTCCAAAAAACAACTGATTCAGAACAGAAAATGCATAATGCTTTATTATCTTTCTTAATCATGCCAAATTTTTCAGTCTAGTATTCTTTATTAAATTCTCTAACATTATCTTCATTTGAATAACGTCGTTTCTTGGCCGCTGGTCGTGACATCCTGTACAATATGTAAAGCGCAGAATGCAAATTGAAATTGTAAAAGTGATATACATATCTTAATCGTAAATATGAAAATAGGAGGGAAAACAGCTGTTGTGGTTAGTAGTATGAACTGTACGATGAAAGGTTAAACTGAAATCAGGTCATGTAAAGTAGCACCTGATTAATTTTATCCACACAATTTCTCGAAAAGCGGTGGAATAATCTTTCGAATCGACGGACTATTTCCCAGCTTTTCTTGGAACGGATACGTGATAAATGTCGCTATTTTTTTTTTTTTTTTGAGATGAGACCAGAGGTTCGCGTGCCGGAAAGAGGTCGCTGGCGTGCCAGGTTTGGCACCCGTGCCAAGGGTTGCCCATCCCTGGTCTAGGTTTTTTTTTTTTTTTTTTTTTTTTTTTTTTAGTGAAAATTCCCTGACATGGATCTCTGCCTTAAGAAAACCCATTTAATGGTGACGGCTCTAAGATGGTTGGCCAACGAAATGATGGTGTCTATGGATACAGGTGAAGGCATGTTAGCCTTTGGCAGTATAATAGCCAAATTCTTACCCGTGGACTCAGTGGTGTGAGGAGCAGCGTGGTCAAGGAGCACTGATAAACAACTGCCGTTACTCTAGACCTGTAGTACGGCGGACCTCACTCGTCGTTGGTACATTTTTATGGCAACTATTTTTCCTTTTACGTGCACTGCACAAGAGGGACTTCCACCAAAGTTCACATTAATCTAAATATATTTTAATTCAACTGTAGTCCTGGACTACAGGACTGTAGTCCTGGACTACAGGACTGTAGTCCTGGGATATCTCTCTCGGATCGCACAGTGATCGAAATACATCTAATATTTAACAGTTTTAATTTACATGAATTTGCCGACCGAAAACTGAATAGTTTACCAATTAGAAAGTTTTTGCTCCTCAGGTATTTTATCCACGTTCCTTAAATGTTTTGTTCCAATATTTTTATAACACTTGTCATCGGAAAAGGTATGATGTTATATTAATATTCAAAGCCGATAAGTACATGAATTCATCTGATAAATACATGAATAGTTCAACGGATAAATACACGAATAGTGTATTTAAAGCTTTACCATCGCGATCCACAAACTCTACTCGTGTCTCACTTGGTGATAATGGTTGAACTGGGCTATGTGAAGGAACTTTGTAAAGCATTCTTCTAACGCCTGGTGCTCTGAAATCTGGTTTGGAGAGTAACTGAATGGGTGGCCATGTGGGAATTCTCGCTCCTAAGAAAAACACTGAAAATCGAGAGCGTCATTTTCCGACAGGACGGTATATGTTAGTGTCAACTCTTGGCTTCGTTATATTAGACCTCAAATACGACTTAAGAGACAATGAATCAAATTAAAGCTCATATAAATATAATGAATATCTCTGCGATTTAAACATTAACTCCAGAGTCGATTTTGAACTATTTAAGAATGAAACCGTCTTGCGGTCGCTTATGATCATATGAAGAAAGAGAGCAAATAGGAAGTGAATGTGTACGTTCGTTACCAGTTGTTAAAGGCACATGTCGATAGAAATTTTCCTGTTTTGTTTGTGTGAGCCTGACTGTTGCGTCTGTGTGTGTGTGTGTGTGTGAGCGTTGTGTGTGTGGGGAAGAGTCTAGCCCTTGTTATCTTCTCCATTAAAGGCGAAGAAATCCGTGATTTTTTTTTTTAACTCATGTTTGCAATATCTTTATAAACAGAAAGTTCCTAATAACTAACCACAACTTTACTTGTGATACCTCGCTACAACAGAAGTTGTGATACCTCGCCACAACAGAAGTTGTGATACCTCGCTACAACAGAAGTTATGATACCTCGCCACAACATTAGTTTGTGATAATCTACCACGACAGATGTAATATTACACTGCAACAAAATGCAGCTGATGTTAATAATATTTTCCCATGACACCTCTATACGTGCTGGAGCAGCAAGTTATACGTCCACTCCTACAGCCGTGTCTGAGAGCATTTATTCATTTCTCTTTCTGTTGAAAGCAGCAAGATCGAGACTGCATTATTTTCCCTCATGTTGACAACCCTCTGTGGGTATCTAACCACCCACTGAATGTCTTACCATCCACTGGGCTGTAGATTTTTAATAATCATAAGGGCCAAAGAAACCCGTTGCTATATTTTTATAGTATTGTCATTGCTTTTTCTTAGAAAATTTGAAAAGCAATATCTTTCTCATTTCGCTTACACTATAGAATTATTCGCAAGCAAGTATACTGAGTACACTAAAGGAATGTAAATATACCTTTACGAACTCACAAGTACATACACAATACGGTAACACAAACACACACACACACACGGAGCCAGGAGCTGTGAATCGACCCCCGCAACCACAATTGAGTATACACACACACACACACACAAACACACACGACACTAGAGGACAGGAGGGTTAGGGGAGACATGATAACAAGATATAAAATACTTCAAGGAATAGATAAGGTGGACAGAGACAAGATGTTCCAGAGAGGGGACACAGAAACAAGGGGTCACAATTGGAAGTTGAAGACTCCTATGAGTCAAAGGGATGTTAGGAAGTATTTCTTCAGTCATAGAGTTGTCAGGAAGTGGAATAGCCTAGAAAGCGACGTAGTGGAGGCAGGAATCATACATAGTTTTAAGACATGGTTTGATAAAGCTCATGGAGCAGGGAGAGAGAGGACCTAGTAGCAATCAGTGAAGAGGCGGGGCCAGGAGGTATGACTCGACCCCTGCAACCACAAATAGGTGAGTACAAATAGGTGAGTACACACACACACACACACATACACACATTCGTACTGGTCCATTGGAGAAAAACTCCTTCCAAACATGTCACATCAGTAAATTAGCTAAACATTTTGCGAACATATAAAAGAGACCAACCCTAATAAATACGCTTAATGTTCTCGATAAAAGTGAGCCTTTACTGAGTACGTGAGTATTGCTTTCGCACAGCTGCTAATATCTTGGGAACTCGCCTAAATAACTTGGCAAGAAGCTCAGGCTCCAGAACTATAAGGGAAGGAGAGCTGTACGTTACGACTAAGGTCAAACATCACTATAATATCCTTCGTTGCTTTTCCATCGTGTAAAAGTTGGCAGTCAATAAAATTGTTAAAGATACAGATCTCCCCTTAAATTTATCGTTTATATAGAATTAAACAGCATTCGTAAGTGCCAATGTGAAATTCAGTAACGAATCTAAATTATTAGAGGCAAAAAAAAAAAAAAAAGATGATTGCCCCAAAGTTATAGGTTCCTTGTCTTGGGTCGAGTGATTGCTCGATGGTTGTAGAGTCCTTGAGCGTCCTGATGATCGCATTGTGAGTGAAGGGTCTTAAATAATTTGTGGGAAGAGGCCATGATGTTTATTCTTTTGAATACATCCAGACCATTTCCACTAGTTTCGCTGGTACTCATGAGCTTGATGACTTGATGTCTTGGGCGTTTAGTGAAAAACATTAGAATTTTGCTATTATTCACATCGCAACTGCCAGGGCCACTGTACTCACCTATTTGCGGTTGTAGGGGACGAGTCTCAGCTTCTGGACCCATATTTTCGTTCACAGCTACTGGATTCTCTCTCCTGCATTTTGAGAACCATATCGTACTTATTCTTAAAGCTATGTATGGATTCTGCTTCTACCACTACAATGTCGAGATCGTTCCACAGTTCCTGAGCACTCTAGAGCTGTGACCCATCTGTGTTTATAGCTTCCAAATGAGCCCTCGTGTACCTGTTTTCTGTCTCGAGAACACTCTGTCCCTGTCCACCCTATCAATTCTTTTCAACTTTTAAGTCATGTCACCCGTAGTGCTTCATTCCTCTATCTTCAGGTTTAACTCAATAAATATTTTCTCATAGAACAAATACTTTAGCTCCGGGACTAGTCTCGTTGCAAACCTCTGCACTTTCTTCAGTTTTCTGACATACGTGATCAGGTGTGGGTTCCATAATAGTGCTGCATACTCCAATATGAGCTTGACACAAGCCGTATAAAGTCTCATGAATGATTCATCTTCGATTTTCCTCACACGCCTTTCCTTTAATGCGCACCCCAAGATACTCCTTGAGTGAGGTTTGCAGCTTCTGCTACCCCTCCTCCCGAGCTGTACTCTGTTTGCAGTCTTCTTTTCCCATCCCCAGTCTTCATAAGTTTTCACGTGCTGGGATTAAATTCTAGCAGTCACCTGTCTGACCAGACTTGCGATCTTTCCAGGTCTATTTTTTAGTTTTTCCTGGTCCTTACCTTTTTACAATCTCCTCTACTGTATAACCTTGTGGTTTAGCGCTTTTTGATTATAATAATAATAATTACATTCTCCTCATAGTTTCACTTAATTTGCAAACAAGGATACCTCTGTGACTATCCCTTATAGTCCTAAAACATGCAATCTACCTCTCTCCTGCCTCACCTCTGTTACCAAGTCGCCGAAATCTAGTCGGTTTGTGAGACAGGATTCATCTTTACTGAAGCTTTCTCGTATCATCCCTGTTTCCTCCGAGAATGCCTCATTAAATTTCTTGCTGAGTTCCTCACAAACTTTTTGATCATTCCATGCGAGCTCCTTTCTTTTTCAGCCTCATTACTTGGTCTTCCTCCTGAGGTGACTGCATGGTAGCTTTGGGACAGATTTAGCTTTCTATGCTATGTCATTCTCAAATTGTCGTTGAGCCTTTCTTCTTAGCCATGTATATTCGATTCTGGCTCTTTTGCTCACTTGTTTTCATGTATTCTTTGCCTTCTCCATTTTTCCATTCTAAAGCTTTTGCCCCTCTGAACCTCTTGCGACTGTTACGATGTCGTGAAAACATTGACTATGCTACTGTTTTACTGATATGAAAACAGTGATTGTGTGTTACACTGACATGGAAAAAGTAATTATGTGACTGTTACATTAACCTGGAAAAATGTGATTATGTGTCTGTTACACAGACATGGGCCCGTTCTGTTACTTCCATTACTCCGTTTACTCCTGGGAATGAATTTCTCTTCTGCCTACAAGCACTTTCCTTCATCTCATTCCTTGTCTTCCCTTCCAGTTCCCAATTCCCTTTCCCAGTGCATTTCGCTCAGGATTGTCTCATACCTGTATATTCTTCTCTTCTAAAGTTTGGCTTCTCTTGTCCTCTCCGTGTTGTCCTGCGTGTGGGCCATTTTGGGTCCTTGTAATTTCCAGGTGGCTGAGGAGTTTTCCTGAGATCTACTCATGTTCCCGTGGGTGTAGTGTCCTTGTGAGACCTAGTGATTCTCTTGTGGTTGTAGAGTACCTGTGTGACCCAGTGATATCCACATGAATGTCAGGGTCGTGTAAACTGACCATTGCGCTCTGGTTAATAACAGTGAGTGCCAAAAAGTCTATAATTCGCAGTGCCTTGGTGCCATTCAGGTTCCTACACACACACACACACACACACCTTTTGCACTCACAGGCACACGTGTACACACACACAAACGGTAACTAACACATCTACAGAAAGTACACACACTTTTTTTTATATATATATATATATATATATATATATATATATATATATATATATATATATATATATATATATATATATATATGAAACCACCATTTAACATAGACAAGCCTGATCTGAAGTCGAATGATTTAAAATCTTAAGAACTTGACTTTCATTATTCTCAACACCGGGAAAAAATACAGTGAGATGCCCATTGACTTGGGAGAATTGTTGTGATGAAATTAAACTGTCCTTCAGATAGTCTAAAGTTTGGAATATTGGCATTAAGGTGAGTTTCATTAACTTGCCTTTTTTATAATCATCAAATTTGAACATAGGTTTAAGTTATATCGCATACATGACATCGCATACACTGTATATCGCATACATGACAAGCACTTGTACTTCAAGTTTGTGTCCATACACGCGATCATTAAAGCATCTAGAGCTTTTCTCAAACATACATTCTCTATATGAGCTTGCAAGGAAGAAAATACACGCTTCGTCGACCCTGCGGTTAGATTGCAATAGTCTCACTATTAATCTTATTATATATGTATGTTACACTATTTACTGAATGACAAGTCTTTCAACTTGGCATTATGAAGTGGAGCTAAGCATTTACTAAAAGTCTTTAGAGGTGAGCTTTTGAGTCTTACAAAACAATATTCTGGAACTCGGGTTCGTTATGACCCATAATTCACGTTTTGATTTTCTGTTAGAATTGGTCATGATTATTTTATAATTTACATCAATCATTCTTAATCATGACTCTAAGCCTTAAAATGTTAGGCGCCTGTGAACACGTGATTAAATACCACGTGTACCCAATCTTTGGTACAGTGGTTAATTTGTTAACATTACTCCGAGGATATTAGTTGTAAAACAGTCTACTGACCCATGCTAGGCGGGTCCAAGTCACACCCATTTAAAAAGAAGCACGGCTCCAAGCCTACTGGCCCATGCAAGGCAGGTTCGAGTCACACCAACTTTAGAGTTGCATTGCTGCAGGCCTACTGGCTAGTGCTAGTGTTCTTTACAGGGCGACGTTCGGGTCGTAGGTTCACTCAGACTGAAAATGATTACTCTCCATCGTGTGATATAACAATAGAAAAAATGAGTCGAAAGACCTTTTGTTGTGCTTAACCTTAGAGGAACAATCAGTTTAAGCCCATGGGATCAGTTATATTCCACATGCACTCCTGAATGGTCTATTGGTTATAAATTCAACAATGTCACGATTTTATTCAATGCCGATTACTTTTGAGGACAGCATTTTTAAAATATATAGATGGAGGAACAGACTGTTCAAAGAATATGGTAGACTGAAATAAGAATATCTTGGGCAGTTCGGTGTACAGACCTTAAAAGTATTGAAAAAAAGTAAAGTGTGAAGCAATGAAAGAAAATAAATTCCGAGAGAAAAGAGGTATTAGGATATTTATTTTTAAAGTTTATAAAATACTGAGAAATTGAGGAATGGTGCCAAAAAGAGGAAGGAAAAAGAATATAATTTCAAATTACAAGAAAAATTAAATAAAGACATCAAGAATTGATGTTTCATACAAGAAAAATGAAATGAAGACATTACGAATGACTTCTAAGAATAATGGTTAATAACCGTCAAAGGCTCAAAAGAGGTATGGAAGTCTTCAAATGGTTAAATATTTATAATGACAAACCCGAGGGCATAGCTGTAATCCTGTAACTGCCAACTGGTAATTGCAAATAAGGAATTGCACCTACACACGCACCAAAGTTTCAGTTTCTCACTAACAGTTGAAATCTCTTACAAATTAAAATAAATGATAATTACAAGCCACGACCTGCAATCCTGCCCAAAACCCACATTCCATCGTAATCTCAGACCATTTTAACCATGTGTCGGGACCCAAAACAAAACATTAAAACATGGAAAAATTACTGCAAATCGAAGTTTTACTGATCTTTTCCAAAAGTAAAGATACAGAATTTATAGAATAAGAGCTGTTAAATTGCCTTAGTTTATTTCAAAGACCAGATATGCTACTCTCTCTTGCAGGATGCTACCCACAACACTGTTTTAATTAGACGAATAGTAATAAGGAATTCTGGTCAAATCGCATCTATTTCGCTAGGATTTGTCTTTCATTACCAGATTCAACTATTGCTCTAGATGCATGCTCGTCCTCTCATATATTCAGTTCTTCACACGCAAACTTTTCGTTAACTAGATTACAAATCAAGAATATGACTTTTTTGCTTAAGGAAGAAAGTTTGCTTAGTGTTGAAAATTAAAACAGAAAGCTCATTTAGGCTATATTTAAAATTGATGATGGACATTTGCATTGCTTTGATGTTAGCGTTGTCTTGCGGCTTAAGTGTTGACACAACCTTAGTGCAGTGCGTTTGATGAATTTTGAACTTTTGCCCTGGGGCGTGAACAAGCGCACTTCTGCTTGCCTGGACGAAGAGGTCTGTGATTGAGGGAGCGCACTCAAGCATGCTTGCGGGTATGCACTTGAGTCTGCGAACGTATTTATTCGTATGAGAGCCCATTTGTCCACGAAGTTGCATGTGTGCTTGCGTGAAGGCTATTGTGTGCTTTGGCTGTGTGAGTGGGTATATATATATATATATATATATATATATATATATATATATATATATATATATATATATATATATATATATATGGGGTTGTGAATGTTGCAACAAGGAGAAGGCTGGAGGGAGTGAGGTGTGGGATTACCAAAACTATTATCCACAGAGCTGAGGAGGGGGTTTTTGAGATGGTTTGGAAATATAGAGAGGATGGAACAAAATTGAATGACTTCGGGGTGTATAAATCTGTACTGGAGGAAGGCGGGGTAGGGTCGACCTAGAAAAGGTTGGGGGGGAGGGTAAAGGAGATTTTGTGTGCGAGGGGCTTGGACTTCCAGCAAGCGTGCGTGAACGTGTTAGGCAAATGGGAACAAATTGTTTTTAGGACTTGACGTCTGTTGGATGTAGGCAAGGTAACATTTATGAAGGGGTTTTAAAAACCCGGGAGGCCGGACGAGTGCTGGGGATGGGGAAATACAGTGCCGGCACTCTGAAGGAGGGTGTTAATGTTGCAGTTTTTTAGCTGTAGTGTAAGCACGCCTCTGGCAAGACAGTTATGGATGAATGATGATGAAAGTTTTTCTTTGTCAGGCCACCCTGTCTTGGGGGGAAACGGCCTATGTGTTAATAAATAAAATAAATATATATAGTTCCCTTTTTTAGTCGATTAAACCCATGCTCATGGTGCCCAGTTTTTTGTTACAAATTGTTCAAACAATTTTGTTTTGCACACATTTCTTCTTTTTTTATTCAGCCATTCACCATTGCGGGGACTTTTTTTAGTATATTCAGCCAAATCCTTTAATCAAAATTTTTTGACCCCGTTGAGTTCACAGGATTGGAAGTGCCATCCTGCTTTCGTTAACACCCGTGTATCTTTTTCTGCTAGGAGAATAGGGGAAACAAGAGTAAGGAAACATGACAAACGTCTGCACCTGCCCCAGAGACTAGCCCGGCCCCTCGGTTAAACCCCTATCACGGTGGCAACAGCCAGAAACGGATAGTTAGTTGGGAGGGGCTGTGTATTATACCTAACCTGGATGGGCGGAACGCATTAAATTTAAAAAAATCCCTATAATGTGTTCCCCCTTGTGATCTTTTTAATAATGACAAAATATTGAGAGAAAAGTTTTAATTAACTTGTGTATTTGCCGAATATTTGGAATATATTGGGGTGATCAACCTCACCTGGGGCAAAGGGTGCCCCCAAAAACACATTTCAAGGTGATGGACTGATTACATGGTTTACACTTCTACTCAATTTTCGTCCCCGACGGCCATGCCCCCCCCCTTCCGGGAAATTGTTTAATAAAAATTTTAAATTTAAATTTTCTCTGCGTGTATTATATACAAAAATTAATAAACTTATTTTTTTAAAATGAGACTTGGAGCCCCCCCCAAAAAAAAAAAAAAAGCCCCCATTCACCCATGGCTTGCAAGGTTGCAGACATTAAGTTGAAAAAACCCTTCAAGTGCAATATCCCCCACACTTTCTTCAGGTCCCAAATTCCCCCTTTCCCTTTAGGCCAATATCCCCTTCCTTAAAAATTCCAATTTTCTATCCCAAAATTCCCAGAGTGCAAACCCCCTTTTTTAAATTTCCCCCTTAGGGCAATACCTCACACTTTCTTCAGAGTGCAAACCTCACCCCTTTTTTCCCCCGAGTGCAAACCTCACACTTTTTCAGGTGCAATATCCCCAATTTTTTCAGAGGAATTCCCCACACTTCCTTCAGAGTGCAAATCCTCACATTTCCTTCGGTGCAATACCTCACACTTTCTTAATGCAATATCCTCACACCTTCAAGTGAATATCCTCACACTGCCTTCAGAGTGCAAACCCCCTCCTTCGAGTGAAATCCCAACTCTTCAGAGTAATATCCTCCCCCTTGAGGCAATATCCTCACACTTCCTTCAAGTGAAAAATCCCCAAAAAACCCAGAGTAATACCCCCATTTCTTCAGGGAAAAAAACCCCCACTTCTTTAGAGTGCAATATCCTCACACTTCTTCAAAGGAATATCCCCATTTTTTTCCCCCGGTGCAAATCCCCACTTCCCGGTGCAATATCCCCACACCATTCAGGGAAATCCTCACACTTCATTGAGGAATATCCCCACTTCCTTAGAGTGCAAATCCTCACACTTCTTCAAGTGCAATATCCCACCACCCCAGAGTGCAAATCCTCACACTTCCTTAGAGTCAATACCTCACACCCCCTTTCCCTTTAGGGGCAATATCCTCACATTTTTCCTTTTCGGGAGTGCAAGCACTGTATTTTTCCATCTCCGGGAGTCCAGGACACTAACTTTTTCCCTAAACCCCCCAAAAACCCCCACCTTACTCACCCTACAACAGAAAGTCAATTAATATAAAATATAATTAAATATGAAAGGAAATTACATAAAAAAAAAGGGGTAATTATATTTAAAAATAAAAGGGGGATATACTCGGGGTCATGAAGTGCAGGCAGATAATTTTTATAATAGAAATTAGATCCAAAAGCAATCATTTAAAAAAATAGTTGGGGGCGGGGCCCAAAAACAAATTAATATGCAAGGAAATTTCCCGCTTTGTGAGATAATGGGTAACACCCCCAAGGGGACGGGGTTTTTTTTTAAAACCGAATTTGTGTATTACAGATTCAACTGAACAACACCCGATTAATAAAGTTGTTGTAAATACTTTAAAAAATTCTTTGGGGAGGGGAAAGAATAAAATTTAAAAACTAGTAGCCCAAACGTGGGGTTCAGCCCAAAACCCAAAAGGGGGGTGTGGATTAAATTTACAGACGTATCAAGACGTAGGGGAAAAAAATTTCCCCAAAATTTTTTTGGCCTCTTTTCCCCCTTTAGCAGTAACAGATACAAAAATGTTGTTTTTTTTTTAAATTTTTTTTCCCGGGGGAAAAAAACAGAAGGCCCCCAAAAAAAAAAAGCGACTGTTTGAGTGTTTTTGGGGTATTTTTTTCCCGGGAAAGGCCCCGGGGGCCATTTAAAAAAGGGCAATTTCCCCGCCCCCCCATGACAGCGAGTACTTGGTTAATGATGTCTCACACAACGGATGGGGTATCAAGCTTTGGGGTCATTCTTTCCCTTTTCCCCAATAAAAAAAAGGGGGTTTTAACATTTTTAAAAGAAAAAAAAATTTAATTATATTTTTTTTTAAAAAAAAAAAAAAAAGGGTCAAAAAATTTAGGGGGGAAAAATACACAAAAAAACCCCTACTTAAAAAGTTTTTGGGCCGACGGGGGCCCTTTTCAAACCCCCCTTTAAAAACGTCTGTTAGTTTTCTTGTAAATGGCCCAAAATGGGGCCAAAAGCTTCCTTTTTCCTATTTAAATTTTTTGTTTTTTTTATTCTTTTTTTTTTTTATCCAGTTTACATATCGTTTGGAACACTTTTTCCCCCGCTATTTTTCCCCCGTCCCCCCCCAAAAAAAAAAAAAGCCTTGTCAATTGTTCTTTTTGATTAGAAGACCCTACGCCCCTCGAATACCTATTACTCGACACAGTTTACAATAAAAAAAAAAAAAATTTCCTTTTTTACTATTCCTAGGGAAGGAGGAGTTTACGTGGAAATCTTTTTATTAAATTTTCCCTTCACTTTTTTTCCCGTGGAATTTTTTTTTCCCCGCCCCATTGCGTATTAACCCCCCCTTTTTCCTTCCAGAGCTTTAGTTTTGAAAAAGTTTTTTTCATTGGAGAAAAAAAGGGGAAAAGGGGTATAACTGCTACCTTCTTGCCCTTTGGACTCAAACTCGTCTCAAAAGCCCCCTTTTTTCCACCCCCCCTTTTTATTCCCCCTCCTCTGTTTTCCCCATTTAAAACCCTCACTTTTCCTTTCCCCCCCCTTTTTCCTTCCTATCTCTTTTTCAAGAAATATAAAAATAACAACACCCCAAAAACAAAAATACCCCCACCCCCCTCCTTCACCCAAAACGATAAGCACTTATACAGCCCACACCCCCCAAAACCCCACACACACACACACACACACACACACACACCCCCGTACGGACACAAACCAAAAAAAATTTTTTTTTGGGAGCTGAGCTGCTTTTACCCTCCTCCGGGTTTCCCTCCTCCCCCCTCTAAAAAGAGAGAGCAAGAAAAGAGAGAGAAAAGACGGAAAGGCAGTGGTGGCACAAGGTTCGAGTTTTTAAGACCCCGTCTGGGCGTCGCAAACCCATGGGTCTGGGAGGTTTTTGAAGGAGGGGAAAAAAGGGGGCCCGAAAAAAATACTGAGGGAGGGATGCAGGGGTGGGAAAAGGGGAAAAGGGGAGAAGGGTAAGGTGGAGGATGAAAAGGGGGGGGAAAAAAAAAACCGAAGGGGGGAAAAGGTGAGCGCGGGAGAGGGGAAAATTTTAAAACAAGGAGACGTGTTGGGGGAAAGAGAAGAAAAAGGGGGGTAAAAAAAGAGAAAAGAATTGGGGGGGGAGGAGGGTGGGTATATTCTGGACGAATAGACGGGGGGGGGGGGGGAGAAGAGAGAGGGGGGAGGGGGGGGGAGGGAGGGGAGGGGGGGAGGGGAGGGGGGGAGGGAGAAGAAGGAAAGGGAAAAAAAAAAAAAACCAGAACAGATACCCCCACACAGGGGCTCCGGGGCCCCCCAACAAATAGGGGAGCCCCAAAACACACACAAGGGGGGGGGGGGGGCCACTGCTTGTAAACCCGTTGGGGATTGAGGAAAAGGTAGGAATGGAGGGGGGTAGATGACGGACTTCGTAGGCCATCCATCTGGGGAGATAAGATGTCCAGGATGAAAACCCCCCCGAACTGGGAGGCCGGGGGAAAAATACGATGAGAACAACGGGGGGATGGTGGACACCCTGGCGGAGGTGGAAAAAGGGGACACATGAGCAGGCGAAGTACTGGTCAGGGAGATTTCTACCACGGGGGGATCGACTTTTTAAAACCCTAACCCCAGGGGGGGCCCGAAACGGGGGCCAAGAATGGAGGGGTACTAAAACCTGATGCACCAACATGTCGGGGGGCAGACCAGAGAGAGAGGGAAGATGAACCAGCAAGACTGGACCCTTTTTCCCCCGAACAGCTCAGACATTAAAACGTAACGCACGAGAAACCCCGGGGCCCGTGACCAATGGTGCTTGTTTTTAGTACATTGTAGAGCACAGGTGGAGGGGGAAAAACAGTCCCCATGAGACAAACCAGACAAAAGGGAAATTCACGGGCAGGGGGAAATTTTTCCCGGGGCAGGACGTTCAGGGGGAAAGGGGGAAAAATGGAAGGATAAAAAAAAATGAAATGATGGAATACGAAAAAAGGCAAGGAGGCAGAGGAACAGTTTATCCCAGAGGCAAAGGAAAAAGGGGGAAGGCCAGAAACCCCCCGGGGGTTTTTTCCCAAAAAGGGGGAGGAAAAGCCAGAGATCAGAGAAGGGAAAACGGTACAGAAGGCAAAAAACCCCAAGAAAAACAAAAAATTAGTAGAAGAGCAAAAAACAGTATGCACAAGTAGGGAAAGGGGGGCCCCCAAAAAAAGTACAAAAATGACATGCATAAAATTTAAAAGCCCGCCAAAAAGGATGTACAGTAAATCAGAAAAAAAAACAAAAGGGGACCAGGTGATAAGGTGAGGAGGAAGATGGGAACTACAAGTTGATAAAGGGGGGAATGTGGGGGCCAACTTGAGGTTTAAAATTTTTCCCCAAAAAAGGAGGAAGGAAGGCAGCTGGGTAGACAGGAGGGGGCGCCCCCAAAACAAGGGATGTACCAAGGTGGGGAACACACAATGGGGGAGGAAGTAAGCAGTTCTCAGTGACCCGATCCCTAAAAGGCGAGGGCCCCCGGGACAATATCTCCCGGGGTTCTTCGGGAAGGACTGAGGACTGAGGGGCCACCCCATAATATTAAAAAACCCCCTTGCTGGGACGCTCCGGGAGGGGAAGGGCCCGTAGTCCCCATTTTAAAAAAGGAGACAGAAAAGAGGCACTAAACTATGCCGGTGTCACCCGTGTAAAAGTGTGCAAAGTCCTGGAAAATCATCGGGAAAAAAATTTGGGAAAAACCCCTTTGAGCTGAAAAAAGGAAAAAAACCCCCAGACCCGGTTCCCGGGGAAGGCAAACCTTTAAAAAAACCCCCCAGAGTTTTTATGATAAAGTAACAGGGGGGAAGGCAGGAGAGAAGGGGGGTTTTTGCATTTTCCTGGACTGCGGGAAGGCCTTCGACACATTTCCCCACATGAGATTAGAAAAGGGTTGGAAGAACAAGCGGGTTTTAAAAAAGGGAAAGGGGGAGGGGAAAGGACGGGAAAAACCCCAAAGGGGGGCAAAAACGGTCATGGTGCGTGGGATATCACAGTGGGCGCCTGTGACGAGCGGTTACCCAGGGGTCGTCCCCGGACCAGTGTTATTCCTTTTATGTAAATGACATGACGGACGGGGTAGACTCAAAATGTCTCTATTCGCGGGTGATGTGGGAAAAAAATGAGGAGAATCACATCGGAAGAGGACCGGGAGGGCTGCAAAAGACCTGGGCAACTAAACTGGTCTGCAATTGGCTTTGAATTCAATCCCCCCAAACAAAGTCAGAGGATCGGAGGGGCAAAAAGACCCTGCAGAGTAAACTAGGGGGACAAAAACTACAAACCCCCAAAAGGGGGGAAAAAAAACCTTTTGGGGGGAGTATAACGGCATCCCCGGGGGGGCCCCCTCAACCCCGATAACTGCGGCGGGGGATGGGCGACTGGGAAACCTAAGATTAGCGTTCCGTTACCTTAACAAAATTTCCCCAAACACTTATACCGTGTACGTCAGGCCCAATAGAATATGCAGCACCCGTCTGGGGAAACCCCACCCGGTCAAGCACGAAAGGGAAAATAGAGAAAGTGCAAAAGGGTTTTCGAAAGGTTTTACAACTCAGGGTCTGTCTTAGAAGAAAAGGGGTTTGGGGGAAAAAAGGGCTAACAACACTGGAGGAAAAAAGGGCCCCAGGGGAAAAAATAACGAATACAAAAAATGGGGGAATTAAAAAAGACAGTGACAGGATGTTCCCGAGAGGGGCAAGAAACAAGGGGGAAAAATGGGGAAAAAGAAGACTCAGATGAGCAAAAAAAATGTTAGGAACATTTCTTCAGCCACAGGTTTTGTTGGAAGTGGAAATTTGAGAAAGATATATGGAGGCAGGAACCATCATAGTTTTAAGACAAGGATGATAAAGTTCATGGGGGAGGGGGGCAGAGACCCAGTAGCAAAGGAAAGGCGGGGGGCCCGGAGCTGGTTCCCCCCGCAACCACAATTAGGTGAGTACTTGGGAGCCCCACACGAAGTAAAAGCACAAAGAACGTTTAAATAATCCATTCGGGAGTAACTAAAAAAAAAAAATTGATGAGTATCGACAGAGATCCAAACAAATCAAATTTATTGGTAAAACTTTGAGTGGGTGTTTACCTGCGCTGATGAGGGGCCTGTCACAAAGTGAACTCTGCTCATTTTAAAAAAAAATGAAGCTTTATTCAAATATTGGGACTT
>WNWK01019181.1:0-38330 GCA_009830355.1 Cherax destructor
GTGGTCTTTGACCCATGAAACCCTCTCCGGCGTGGTCCTTGACTCATGAAACCCTCTCCGGCGTGGTCCTTGACCCATGAAACCCTCTCCGGCGTGGTCCTTGACTCATGAAACCCTCTACAGCGTGGTCCTTGACTCATGAAACCCTCTCCGGCGTGGTCCTTGACCCATGAAACCCTCTCCGGCGTGGTCCTTGACCCATGAAACACTCTCCGGCGTGGTCCTTGACTCATGAAACACTCTCCGGCGTGGTCCTTGACCCATGAAACCATCTCCGGCGTGGTCCTTGACTCATGAAACCCTCTACAGCGTGGTCCTTGACTCATGAAACTCTCTCCGGCGTGGTCCTTGACTCATGAAACCCTCTCCGGCGTGGTCCTTGACCCATGAAACCCTCTCCGGCGTGGTCCTTGACTCATGAAACCCTCTCCGGCGTGGTCCTTGACCCATGAAACCCTCTCCGGCGTGGTCCTTGACTCATGAAACCCTCTACAGCGTGGTCCTTGACTCATGAAACTCTCTCCGGCGTGGTCCTTGACTCATGAAACCCTCTCCGGCGTGGTCCTTGACCCATGAAACCCTCTCCGGCGTGGTCCTTGACCCATGAAACCCTCTCCGGCGTGGTCTTTGACCCATGAAACCCTCTCCGGCGTGGTCCTTGACTCATGAAACCCTCTCCATCGTGGTCCTTGACTCATGAAACCCTCTACAGCGTGGTCCTTGACTCATGAAACTCTCTCCGGCGTGGTCCTTGACTCATGAAACCCTCTCCTGCGTGGTCCTTGACCCATGAAACCCTCTCCGGCGTGGTCCTTCACCCATGAAACCCTCTCCGGCGTAGTCCTTGACCCATGAAACCCTCTCCGGCGTGGTCCTTGACCCATGAAACCCTCTCCGGCGTGGTCCTTGACTCATGAAACCCTCTACAGCGTGGTCCTTGACTCATGAAACCCTCTCCGGCATGGCCTTGACTCATGAAACCCTCTCCGGCGTGGTCCTTGACCCATGAAACCCTCTCCGGCGTGGTCCTTGACCCATGAAACACTCTCCGGCGTGGTCCTTGACCCATGAAACCCTCTCCGGCGTGGTCCTTGACCCATGAAACACTCTCCGGCGTGGTCCTTGACTCATGAAACACTTTCCGGCGTGGTCCTTGACCCATGAAACCATCTCCGGCGTGGTCCTTGACTCATGAAACCCTCTACAGCGTGGTCCTTGACTCATGAAACTCTCTCCGGCATGGTCCTTGACTCATGAAACCCTCTCCGGCGTGGTCTTTGACCCATGAAACCCTCTCCGGCGTGGTTCTTGACCCATGAAACCCTCTCCGGCGTGGTTTTGACCCATGAAACCCTCTACGGCGTGGTCCTTGACTCATGAAACCCTCTCCGGCGTTGTCCTTGACCCATGAAACCCTCTCCGGCGTGGTCCTTGACCCATGAAACCCTCTCTGGCGTGGTTTTTGACCCATGAAACCCTCTCCGGCGTTGTCCTTGACTCATGAAACCCTCTCCGGCGTGGTCCTTGACCCATGAAACCCTCTCCGGCGTGGTCCTTGACTCATGAAACCCTCTACAGCGTGGTCCTTGACTCATGAAACCCTCTCCGGCTTGGTCTTTGACTCATGAAACCCTCTCCGGCGTGGTCCTTGACCCGTGAAACCCTCTCCGGCGTGGTCCTTGACCCATGAAACTCTCTCCAGCGTGGTCCTTGACCCATGAAACCCTCTCCGGCGTGGTCCTTGACCCATGAAACCCTCTCCGGCGTGGTCCTTGACCCATGAAACCCTCTCCGGCGTGGTTCTTGACTCATGAAACCCTCTCCGGCGTGGTCCTTGACCTATGAAACCCTCTCCGGCGTGGTCCTTGACTCATGAAACCCTCTCCGGCGTGGTCCTTGACTCATGAAACCCTCTCCGGCATGGTCTTTGACTCATGAAACCCTCTCCGGCGTGGTCCTTGACCCATGAAACCCTCTCCGGCGTGGTTTTGACCCATGAAACCCTCTCCGGCGTGGTCCTTGACTCATGAAACCCTCTCCGGCGTGGTCCTTGACCCATGAAACCCTCTCCGGCGTGGTCCTTGACCCATGAAACCCTCTCCGGCGTGGTTTTTGACCCATGAAACCCTCTCCGGCGTGGTCCTTGACTCATGAAACCCTCTACAGCGTGGTCCTTGACTCATGAAACCCTCTCCGGCTTGGTCCTTGACTCATGAAACCCTCTCCGGCGTGGTCCTTGACCCGTGAAACCCTCTCCGGCGTGGTCCTTGACCCATGAAACCCTCCCCGGCGTGGTCCTTGACCCATGAAACCCTCTCCGGCGTGGACCTTGACTCATGAAACCCTCTCCGGCGTGGTCCTTGACCCATAAAACCCTCTCCGGCGTGGTCCTTGACCCATGAAACCCTCTCCGGCGTGGTCCTTGACCCATGAAACCCTCTCCGGCGTGGTCCTTGACTCATGAAACCCTCTACAGCGTGGTCCTTGACTCATGAAACCCTCTCCATCTGTATAATAAAAATCTCTCTCACCTCCCACAAGCTCTTAAATACTTTAATGTTAAGTTGTCTTTAAATATAACAATACCATGAAACAAAAATTAATTAAAAATTCTCCCAAGGAATCATTGGGTTGCGTCTACTCCATCCCATGTAAAAGTTGTGATGTATTTTATTTGGGACAAACTGGCAAATCTCTTGAGACAAGAATTATACAACATAAATATGCAATATCTAGTGGGGAAGAAGTCAATGTTTTGTTCATTCATGTAAGAGATCCATCCCACTGAGCACACTGGACTAATACCAAAGAATTACTTCCCTGTAATTCTACAGTTCACAGAAAAATTATGGAATCATTTCTTGTTAAATATGATGCACAACATAACTCAAATTTGTGTTTTGGAATGTATAAACTTGACTGTTTTATAGTCCTGAATATTGTTGTCACCTTCTCTGTGTGAGGTGTTGTCACCTTCTCTGTGTGAGGTGTTGTCACCTTCTCTGTGTGAGGTGTTGTCACCTTCCCTGTGTGAGGTGTTGTCATCTTCTCTGTGTGAGGTGTTGTCACCTTCTCTGTGTGAGGTGTTGTCACCTTCCCTGTGTGAGGTGTTGTCACCTTCTCTGTGTGAGGTGTTGTCACCTTCTCTGTGTGAGGTGTTGTCACCTTCTCTGTGTGAGGTGTTGTCACCTTCTCTGTGTGAGGTGTTGTCATCTTCTCTGCGTGAGGTGTTGTCACCTTCTCTGTGTGAGGTGTTGTCACCTCTGTGTGAGGTGTTGTCACCTCTGTGTGAGGTGTTGTCACCTCTGTGTGAGGTGTTCATTATATGATTATCAGAATACATCAACAAAGTCGACTTACCCCGTTTTCTCGAGGATAAAAATGGTTGACCAGTAAGTGAACAACATCATGATGGTCTTCCAACGTCAACACCACATACTCCAGCTCCCGGACCTCACTCATCTTTATCTCTGACTCAACCTGAGTGTCAGATTAATGATTAGTTATTATCACTGAATATTATTTCTCTCTTTGTTAACACTGTTTAAGTAACTTTTCACTCCTTACTAATAATATAAGTGATGTTTCACTCGTCACTCACACTATAAGTGATGTTTCACTCGTCACTAACACTATAAGTGATGTTTCACTCGTCACTAACACTATAAGTGATGTTTCACTCGTCACTCACACTATAAGTGATGTTTCACTCGTCACTCACACTATAAGTGATGTTTCACTCGTCACTCACACTATAAGTGATGTTTCACTCGTCACTCACACTATAAGTGATGTTTCACTGGTCACTCACACTATAAGTGATGTTTCACTCGTCACTCACACTATAAGTGATGTTTCACTCGTCACTAACACTATAAGTGATGTTTCACTCGTCACTCACACTATAAGTGATGTTTCACTCGTCACTAACACTATAAGTGATGTTTCACTCGTCACTAACACTGTAAGTAACGTTTCACTCGTCACTCACACTATAAGTGATGTTTCACTCGTCACTCACACTATAAGTGATGTTTCGCTCGTCACTCACACTATAAGTGATGTTTCACTCGTCACTCACACTATAAGTGATGTTTCCCTCGTCACTCACACTATAAGTGATGTTTCACTCGTCACTAACACTATAAGTGATGTTTCACTCGTCACTCACACTATAAGTGATGTTTCACTCGTCACTCACACTATATGTGATGTTTCACTCGTCACTAACACTATAAGTGATGTTTCACTCGTCACTCACACTATAAGTGATGTTTCACTCGTCACTCACACTATAAGTGATGTTTCACTCGTCACTCACACTATATGTGATGTTTCGCTCGTCAGTAACACTATAAGTGATGTTTCACTCGTCACTAACACTAAAACTGATGTTTCACTCGTCACTCACACTATAAGTGATGTTTCACTCGTCATTCACACTATAAGTGATGTTTCGCTCGTCACTCACACTATAAGTGATGTTTCACTCCTCACTAACACTATAAGTGATGTTTCTCTCGTCACTCACACTATAAGTGATGTTTCACTCGTCACTCACACTATAAGTGATGTTTCACTCGTCACTCACACTATAAGTGATGTTTCGCTGGTCACACACACTATATGTGATGTTTCACTCGTCACTCACACTATAAGTGATATTTCACTTGTCACTCACACTATAAGTGATGTTTCACTGGTCACACACACTATATGTGATGTTTCACTCGTCACTCACACTATAAGTGATATTTCTCTCGTCACTCACACTATAAGTGATGTTTCACTCGTCACTCACACTATAAGTGATATTTCACTCGTCACTCACACTATAAGTGATGTTTCGCTGGTCACACATACTATATGTTATGTTTCACTCGTCACTCATACTATATGTGATGTTTCACTCCTCACTAACACTATAAGTGATGTTTCACTCGTCACTAACACTATAAGTGATGTTTCACTCGTCACTCACACTATAAGTGATGTTTCACTCGTCACTCACACTATAAGTGATGTTTCACTCGTCACTAACACTATAAGTGATGTTTCACTCGTCACTAACACTATAAGTGATGTTTCACTCGTCACTCACACTATAAGTGATGTTTCACTCGTCACTCACACTATAAGTGATGTTTCACTCGTCACTCACACTATATGTGATGTTTCGCTCGTCACTAACACTATAAGTGATGTTTCACTCGTCACTAACACTATAAGTGATGTTTCACTCGTCACTCACACTATAAGTGATGTTTCACTCGTCATTCACACTATAAGTGATGTTTCGCTCGTCACTCACACTATAAGTGATGTTTCACTCCTCACTAACACTATAAGTGATGTTTCACTCGTCACTCACACTATAAGTGATGTTTCACTCGTCACTCACACTATAAGTGATGTTTCACTCGTCACTCACACTATAAGTGATGTTTCACTCTCACTAACACTATAAGTGATGTTTCACTCGTCACTAACACTATAAGTGATGTTTCACTCGTCACTCACACTATAAGTGATGTTTCACTCGTCACTCACACTATAAGTGATGTTTCACTCGTCACTCACACTATATGTGATGTTTCACTCGTCAGTAACACTATAAGTGATGTTTCACTCGTCACTAACACTATAAGTGATGTTTCACTCGTCACTCACACTATAAGTGATGTTTCACTCGTCACTCACACTATAAGTGATGTTTCGCTCGTCACTCACACTATAAGTGATGTTTCACTCCTCACTAACACTATAAGTGATGTTTCTCTCGTCACTCACACTATAAGTGATGTTTCACTCGTCACTCACACTATAAGTGATGTTTCACTCGTCACTCACACTATAAGTGATGTTTCGCTCGTCACTAACACTATAAGTGATGTTTCACTCGTCACTAACACTATAAGTGATGTTTCACTCGTCACTCACACTATAAGTGATGTTTCACTCGTCACTCACACTATAAGTGATGTTTCGCTCGTCACTCACACTATAAGTGATGTTTCACTCCTCACTAACACTATAAGTGATGTTTCTCTCGTCACTCACACTATAAGTGATGTTTCACTCGTCACTCACACTATAAGTGATGTTTCACTCGTCACTCACACTATAAGTGATGTTTCGCTGGTCACACACACTATTTGTGATGTTTCACTCGTCATTCACACTATAAGTGATATTTCACTTGTCACTCACACTATAAGTGATGTTTCACTGGTCACACACACTATATGTGATGTTTCACTCGTCACTCACACTATAAGTGATATTTCTCACGTCACTCACACTATAAGTGATGTTTCACTCGTCACTCACACTATAAGTGATATTTCACTCGTCACTCACACTATAAGTGATGTTTCGCTGGTCACACATACTATATGTGATGTTTCACTCGTCACTCATACTATATGTGATGTTTCACTCCTCACTAACACTATAAGTGATGTTTCACTCGTCACTCACACTATAAGTGATGTTTCGCTGGTCACTCACACTATATGTGATGTTTCACTCGTCACTCACACTATAAGTGATGTTTCACTCATCACTCACACTATAAGTGATGTTTCACTCGTCACTCACACTATAAGTGATATTTCACTCGTCACTCACACTATAAGTGATGTTTCGCTGGTCACTCACACTATATGTGATGTTTCACTCGTCACTCACACTATAAGTGATGTTTCACTCGTCACTCACACTATAAGTGATGTTTCACTCGTCACTCACACTATAAGTGATGTTTCACTCGTCACTCACACTATAAGTGATGTTTCGCTGGTCACTCACACTATAAGTGATGTTTCGCTAGTCACTCACACTATATGTGATGTTTCGCTGGTCACTCACACTATATGTGATGTTTCGCTGGTCACTCACACTATAAGTGATGTTTCACTCATCACTCACACTATAAGTGATGTTTCACTTGTCACTCACACTATAAGTGATGTTTCGCTGGTCACTCACAGTGCTACTCAGTGGTATGCGGCTCCTCACTGCCGGGAAGGTGATGGAGGGAGTCATATCCCAGGCTCAGAAAAAACACCATCATAGTGACACAACACTGATATTGAACACCATCATATTGACACAACACTGATATTGAACACCATCATAGTGACAGTACAGTGATATTGAACATCTTCATAGTGACAGTACAGTGATATTGATCACCATCATAGTGACAGTACAGTGATATTGATCACCATCATAGTGACAGAACAGTGATATTGATCACCATCATAGTGACAGAACAGTGATATTGATCACCATCATAGTGACAGAACAGTGATATTGAACACCATCATAGTGACAGAACAGTGATATTGAACACCATCATAGTGACAGTACAGTGATATTGAACACCATCATAGTAACAGTACAGTGTTATTGAACACCATCATATTGACAGTACAGTGATATTGATCACCATCATAGTGACAGAACAGTGATATTGATCACCATCAAATTGACAGAACAGTGATATTGATCACCATCATAGTGACAGAACAGTGATATTGATCACCATCATAGTGACCGAACAGTGATATTGAACACCATCATAGTGACAGTACAGTGATATTGAACACCATCATAGTGACAGTACAGTGATATTGAACACCATCATATTGACAGTACAGTGATGTTGATCACCGTCATAGTGACAGAACAGTGATACTGATCACCATCATAGTGACAGAACAGTGATATTGATCACCATCATAGTGACAGAACAGTGATATTGATCACCATCATAGTGACAGAACAGTGATATTGAACACCATCATGGGTGTATGTGGGAAACAGTCAGTTTGCAACACTAGGGCTGAAAACAGTAAATGTATAAAAGAAATTCATCATAAATTTACAAATAAAGACAATGGATCAGGTCAGCAAACAAAGGGAGACAGTAGAGGGAAACAAGAGACTAGCTCCCTTAAGGTTTACTATACTAATAGCGGGAGTGTAAGAAATAAGATAGATGAGTTAAGATTAATTGCAAGTGCAGGAAACATATATATTATTGCTATAACAGAGACCTGGCTCAATCTGAAAGATAGAGAGTTGCCTTCTGAATGTCACATACAAGGCTATAAATTCTTCCACACTGATAGGGTCAACAGGAAGGGTGGTGGAGTAGCGATGTATGTCAGAGACAATTTAAACTGTTGTGTTAGACAAGATATAAAATTAGAAGCGTCAGCCACTGAATCTGTTTGGGTACAGCTTCTTGAGGGCCGAGTAAAACTTATCTTGGGTGTGATTTACAGGCCCCCTAATCTTGATAGGGAGTGCAGTAAACTTCTATGGGATGAAATTCGTAAGGCATCTACATATGAAAATGTTGTGCTAATGGGAGATTTCAACTTTAGACAAGTTGACTGGAGCAATTTGACAGGAAATTTAGAGTCAAGTGACTTTCTTGATACAATTCAGGATTATTTTTTGAAACAGTTGGTGACAGAACCAACTAGAGGAAATAACCTGCTAGACTTGGTTCTTGCCAGCAGGGAATCGCTAATTAATAATCTTGAGGTTAATGATGAGCTTGGGGAAAGTGATCACAAATCACTCAGTTTTAATATATCATGGAATTACCTGAATAATGACAATCAAGTCTCTGTCCCTGACTTCCGCCTGGCTGATTTCATAGGACTGAAAAATTACCTGGGTGGGCTGAACTGGAATGACCTGACAGTGGGTCAGGTAGGTGGTGATTGCCAATATGACGTTTTCCAGAGAATAGTTCTAGCTGCTCAGACAACTTATGTTCCTAATAGGGAAATCAGATCAAACAAAAATGATCCTAAATGGATGAACAATAGATTAAAACATCTCATTGGTCAAAAGAGAGGCATATATAGGCGAATCAAAAGAGGAGAGGGGCAATTAAGTAATCAATATATTCAGTTAAAGAGAGAAATAAAAAAGGGAATAAGAAAAGCAAAGAGACTATGAGGTTAAAGTTGCAAGAGAATCCAAAACTAACCCAAAAGGATTTTTCAGGTATACAGAAGTAAGATTAGGGACAAGATAGGCCCACTCAAAAGTTACTCAGGTCAGCTCACCGTCAGTGATAAGGAAATGTGTAGAATTTTTAACACTTACTTCCTCTCAGTTTTTATACAGAAAGATACTAGCGATATTCCAGAAATAATTAATTATGTAGACCAGGACGATAGTAAACTATGCACGATCAGGATCACAAGTGACATGGTCCTTAGACAAATAGATCAATTAAAACCTAACAAATCCCAGGCCCTGATGAACTGTATGCAAGGGTTCTAAAGGAATGTAAAGAGGAGCTTAGCAAACCTATGGCTAATCATTCAACATATCACTGCAAACTGGCATGGTGCCAGATAAGTGGAAAATTGCAAATGTAATACCTATTTTCAAAGCAGGAGACAGGTCCTTAGCTTCGAACTATAGACCAATAAGCCTAACCTCCATCTTGAAAAGCATAAATTAATCAACGAATCTCAGCACGGTTTTACAAAAGGGCGTTCCTGCCTTACAAATTTAATAACTTTTTTCACTAAGGTATTTGAGGAGGTAGATCATGGTAATGAATATGATATTGTGTATATGGACTTCAGTAAGGCTTTTGATAGAGTCCCACATCAGAGACTATTGAGGAAAATTAAGGCACACGGAATAGGAGGAGAAATTTTTTTCCTGGATAGAGGCATGGTTGACAAATAGGCAGCAGAGAGTTTGCATAAATGAGGAGAAATCAGAGTGGGGAAGCGTCACAAGTGGTGTTCCACAGGGGTCAGTATTGGGCCCCTTGTTGTTCACAATCTACATAAACGACATAGATGAGGGAATAAATAGCGACATAAGCAAGTTTGCCGATGACACCAAAATAGGCCGTCCAATTCATTCAAATGAGGACATTAGAGCACTCCAGGAAGATTTGAATAGACTGATGCAGTGGTCGGAGAAGTGGCAGATGCAGTTTAATATAGATAAATGCAAAGTTCTAAATATTGGACAGGACAATAACCATGCCACATATAAACTAAATAATGTAGATCTTAATATTACTGATTGCGAAAAGGATTTAGGAGTTCTGGTTAGCAGTAATCTAAAACCAAGACAGCAGTGCATAAGTGTTCGCAATAAAGCGAACAGAATCCTTGGCTTCATATCAAGAAGCATAAATAATAGGAGTCCTCAGGTTGTTCTTCAACTCTATATATCCTTGGTTAGGCCTCATCTAGATTATGCTGCACAGTTTTGGTCACCGTATTACAGAATGGATATAAATGCTCTGGAAAACGTACAAAGGAGGATGACTAAGTTGATTCCATGTATCAGAAATCTTCCCTATGAGGATAGACTGAGGGCCCTGAATCTGCACTCTCTAGAAAGGCGTAGAATTAGGGAGGATATGATTGAGGTGTATAAATGGAAAACAGGAATAAATAAAGGGGATGTAAATAGCGTGCTAAAAATATCTAGTATTGATAGGACTCGAAGCAATGGCTTTAAGTTGGATAAATTCAGATTCAGGAAGGATATAGGAAAGCATTGGTTTGGTAATAGAGTTGTCGATGGGTGGAACAAACTCCCGAGTACAGTTATAGAGGCTAAAACGTTGTGTAGTTTTAAAAATAGGCTAGATAAATATATGAGTGGGTGCGGGTGGGTGTGAGTTGGACCTGACTAGTTTGTGCTACTAGGTGGGAGACTTGGACTTGCCTCGCATGGGCCAGTAGGCCTGCTGCAGTGTTCCTTCTTTCTTATGTTCTTATGTTCTTAACAGTGATATTGAACACCATCATAGTGACAGTACAGTGATATTGAACATCATCATTGTGACAGAACAGTGATATTGATCACCTTCATAGTGACAGAACAGTGATATTGATCACCATCATAGTGACAGAACAGTGATATTGATCATCATCATAGTGACAGTACAGTGATATTGAACACCATCATAGTGACAGTACAGTGATACTGAACACCATCATAGTGACAGAACAGTGATATTGATCATCATCATAGTGACAGTACAGTGATATTGATCATCATCATAGTGACGGAACAGTGATATTGATCACCATCATAGTGACAGAACAGTGATATTGATCATCATCATATTGACAGTACAGTGATATTGAACATCATCATAGTGACAGAACAGTGATATTGATCACCATCATATTGACAGAACAGAGATATTGAACATCATCATATTGACACAACACTGATATTGAACATCATCATATTGACAGTACAGTGATATTGAACATCATCATATTGACACAACACTGATATTGAACATCATCATATTGACACAACACTGATATTGAACATCATCATATTGACAGAACAGTGATATTGAACATCATCATATTGACAGAACAGTGATATTGAACATCATCATATTGACAGAACAGTGATATTGAACATCATCATATTGACAGTACAGTGATATTGAACACCATCATAGTGACAGTACAGTGATATTGAACATCATCATAGTGACAGTACAGTGATATTGAACACCATCATAGTGACAGTACAGTGATATTGAACACCATCATAGTGACAGTACAGTGATATTGAACACCATCATAGTGACAGAACAGTGATATTGATCATCATCATATTGACAGTACAGTGATATTGAACATCATCATAGTGACAGAACAGTGATATTGAACATCATCATATTGACAGTACAGTGATATTGAACACCATCATAGTGACAGTACAGTGATATTGAACATCATCATAGTGACAGTACAGTGATATTGAACATCATCATAGTGACAGTACAGTGATATTGAACACCATCATAGTGACAGTACAGTGATATTGAACATCATCATAGTGACAGTACAGTGATATTGAACATCATCATAGTGACAGTACAGTGATATTGAACACCATCATATTGACAGTACAGTGATATTGAACACCATCATAGTGACAGTACAGTGATATTGAACATCATCATATTGACAGTACAGTGATATTGAACATCATCATAGTGACAGTACAGTGATATTGAACATCATCATATTGACAGTACAGTGATATTGATCACCATCATTGTACGGTTCGTACTTCTAACGGCTGCGCCATAGCTGTTCACGTGATTACCATGTGACTTGTGTTAGCCAATGATAGGCCTGCCTTTTGAATGCCCCAGTGCCGGGCGGCCTAGTAGTCAGTCCCATTCGGGAGGCCTAGCAGGCGGACACAGGCATAGGCTCTCAGCTCCCATATATCCAACGCCTCATTAAACGCTACCAAAACCAAGCTCATCGTCTGTTTATTACAAAATCTATGAAAAGAACCCCACAACACAAATGGTGGCAGCTTGTGGGCCTAGATTTTGTGTAATCTGAGCGATTTACTAGAAGAGGAAGAACCGGTGTGTGCCTCCAGCGTCCTACCAACCAACCGTTACCACCGTTACCTCTCTTCCCTCATCGGTGTCGTCATCTAAGACTCTTCTGAAGCAGTGTCTCCAGTCTTCTGGCTTCTAATTGCAATTAAACCTCCGAAGAGTTGATCTGGGTTTTGCAATTAAGCCAACAAGTAAGCCAGTTTATGGGAAGAGCCTAAGCCAGCCTATAGTCATCCAGTGTCTCCTGCCATCCACCCATTCTATACTGCTGTGTGCAAGTAAGAGCATTCAGGTCCACCAGTTCAGAGCTAAGCCAGCTCCTTCAGGAAAGCCAGACATACAAGTAAGCCAGTCGTTTCTTCAGCAAGCCAGTTCCTTGCAGTATTGTCTCCAATCGTTCTGTGCTACAAGTTGGACGCTTGTCAGAGTGACATTCACCATTCCTGTGGCTTATTGTGCAAAAAGCCACCTGGGTTAGTGGTCCCAAGGCCGTGAGACTTATGTACTGGCCGACCCGTGACGTCACCCCACCGCCAGCGAGTCAGGCAGCAGTGACGTCATCCACGCGCGCCACTCACCACCGCGCTGCTTAAACAAAACAACCACCTGCTCACACTATCCTCGATCAGCCAATATTTTGTGGTATTTTCTACCCTATCTGGGGTACCAGCAGCATTGTTTCGGCTCACATAGCAAGTCGAGAGTGTCTTCCTTCATCCCAGAGCGCCAACGTAAAGCTTGCTGTGTGAGTTCTTCAGTAAGCGCATTTTCCAAGACCGTCAAGCAGTCAACGACCAGGAATATATTCTCCCACCTACACTCGTCGTTCATTCATCATTAGACTCTATTCTATTATAGACATTCGTGTGTGTGAGACATTTAAGCAGTGAATTTTCTTAGTGACATTTAAAGACCTGTGTTTTCAGTTGCAAATTCATTATATAATCTGTTACAGTTTTTCATGTATTCCGTGTCTCATTTTATATCTATGTTCTTTGTGTAAACTCGTACACATGCAGTAAGTACTTGTGTATAAATTTTCTTGTCCTTGAGTGCAGTATTTGATATTTCATTATTATTGCAGTGTAGTGCATATTAATTCCCTGTCCTTATTTTCCCAGTGCATTCCCTTGTGTTTTTATGCAGTGTCTGTGCAAAAGTTCATTATTGTTTATGCCCCAGTGTTCCTAGTTGCATATTTCATTTCCTGTGTGCCTTCAGTGTGTCCCATTAATTTATTTTGTGCCAGTATCTCACATGTTTTAGTTCAACAGAAAGTTTATATTTGTTTACATTTTTGTGTCAACCTGTGCCTCATTTTTTCAAATTTTGCAGAACCTGTGTATTGAATATATTTTGTCTGAAGCAGCAAGAACTATCTCTTTATACATGTTTTTTTACATGCAAGATCTTATTGCATAAACTATCACATTCACTGACTGAATCTTTGTGTTGTGTATTCTCCTGCAAAACTGTAAGTTTTTTTCCTTTATTTCAGTTTGTGTATTATTGTCTTTGTGTTGATCTTATCAAAATTCATTGAACAAATTCACTCTTAATATTCATATGTAAAGTAAAGTAACATTCATTATAATCATTTTCATTAGTTTTCTTAAGTGAACTAAGAGTTAAAGTGTTCATTCTCCTTGTGCCCAGTGCAACATTGATTTTTTTTTAATTGATGCAGTAAATTGTTTATGCAATACTATACATTGATTACACTTTAATATTATTCTCCAGTAGTGATTACTTGTTCATGTTATTTTGCATACAGTATTGTGCACTTTATTCCATTTTACTCAGTGTTATCCTGAAAAGTACTAATAATTCAATGCTAGTTGTCAGCATCATAGTTAATTCTTCAGCCAGCAATGCTTATTAAATTCTAGTGTCATTTCTTTTAAGAAAATTTGTTTTCTAGTATTTTTCCAGTTGAATACAATTTTTTATTGTATTTCCACTTTGCATTGATTTATCATTTCTCATCTAGTACTTGTGTTTAAATTCCAGTAGAGAGAGATCACTTTGCAGTTAATCCATACAGTAGTCAGTATTGCCTTTTTATTGTAATTTGTAAAGTAATTCCTTAAATTTTACAGTCAAAATTCAGTGAGTGAGTTGTCATTTCTTATGCAGTGTAAATTTGTTGTTTTATCCCCTTTTCTGCATCTAATTCAATGACTTCTTAATTCCCATTTTAACTAATTGTGTACTGTGAATATTTTACCATTCTCATTTTTACCTGAATTAATCCTTGTGCAATTTTCATTGCAAGTATGTCTCACTTACCTTACAGTAGTGTAGCTAATGACGGCATTCAGTGCTCTAATGTTCCTAATGCCCTTGCTGAAATTCATGATAGTCATTTACCGAATGCTAGACCTACCCAGCCACAGAGTCAATACTATAGTTTTCTTTGTGATCCTGATAGTTCCTTACCGACTGAAAGACAGTATCTAGCTCTTGAGCAATGTGTTTGTTCTCACAGCTTGTATCAGAGAGTTATAACAGTTCTGCGGAATGTGAAGTTCAAATTCAGTCCTGATAGCTTTGTGCATTATGTATTAACGTAGCCGAGCGGTCAAGAAACTAGTATTACTGTCACTCCTGTCTGGAATTCAGTCCCTACAATATCTTGCATGCAAGATAGCGTTCAGATGCCTAGGGTGCCGGAGGTATCCGGACCGCCTTGAGTACTGAGTCTATCCTTGCAATGTTGCTAGTTCAAGTAGTAGTTCCTCTCCAGGGGACGCTTTGTTGAAGAAAGACTACTTGAATGAGTTATAGCATCTCTGCTGATGCAAAAGTAATTGCAGAAAGCCGTTTCTGTTGCTAGTGTATTCACTAGAGTGCCAGTTGTTGTCCCTCGTGTTCCAGATAGTGTTCTTTCCAGTTGACAGTAAGTCCTTTGCAGAGTAAAGTGTCGTGTGTCGAGTAATTATTACCTGCAGTAAGAGATAGTGAGAGCCATTCTCCTTTGCTCATACTTTATGTTATTGAGCTATCTATTTCACCCGGGAGAGTCCTTCCACTCCACCGTGCCGTTCATTCCTCCAGTAGGAAAGTGTTCCCAGTTCTTAGTGAATAAAGAAAACTCAGTTTAAGAGATTATTTGCATTTGCTAGCCGAGTCCTTTGGCTGAGCATAGTTACAGTTATGCAAATCCAATGTAGTTACTGATGCTTTGTGCGTCATGTCAGTGTAGTAACTGCCGATCCTCCATTTAGTGATGAGGATGTAAAGACTGCTCAAAGACAAGACCCTTCTGTGATCTGGTGTGGTTAGATTCCTGCTCAGAAAGACCTTATTCTCTCTGTGAAGCAACCAGCACCCATTAGTGACTTTGTTATGAACCAAGATTACTGTATCGCACTACCGAGTTGGGTAATCCTAGTAGAAGAGTATACCAATTAGTAATTCCACAGTCACTAGTGAAAGTAGCCTTGCAGCTAGTTCACGATGTACCAGATGTTCAGCAATGCCAAACTCGATCAAAGTTCGTTTGTCCTTATAGAGTAGTCGAACATATTAACGGCAACAAGTATAAAGTTAGAGAAATTAGCACGGGTCAGTTTAAAGAATCGCATTTAGATCATATGAAGTTAGTATGCGATGATGTTGACAAGTCACTGACACCCTGACAATCAGATAAGTGAGACAGAATCTGATATTTCTCCTGTTGCTGTACCCTCTACCTCTAATGATCAGTCAGATCAACCTGAATGTCGTTATTCCCTACGTACACGACAAGTGTTGAGAAGTCCTCAAGTATCATTTGTTGATATCAGTGTAGATCCTCCTCAATCAGAAGTTGAGTTACCTATTGTAACAGAGTTTGATCCACCCAGAGATGATAATTATACTGCCTATATCAATCTCACCCTAGCAGAGTTGGGGTTAAATGTAAATAACCTGTATAGATAAATATGTAGTAAGCGTTTAACTGTGTGTTATAATATCTACTTAGTACTACTTAAATTTTTTTTTGTGTTCACGTTCTCTCCGAGTTCTGAGAATTAACAGTATAGATTTGTGTGCACCATATCTACCTTGTCTGTTAATCACTACCTTCTTGTAAATTTATTTCCTCAGAATTCGTAGATCACATGAAGACAGTTCGATCGAACAAAATTATTTTTTTTTTATCTCTTTTATCATGATATTCTTGAATGAGCTCATTTAATTAATTCCCAAGTATCAAGATGCATCATATAGTAATGTAGATTGTTCCGTCACGATAATATCCATGTGAAGTATAATGTTCAACTGTTGTGTACTTTGACATTGTATAGAATCAGCTGAGAGTTGTTGCCTGTTGCCCTTAGTTTGTATGTTGTATGTAGACGCCATACGTAGCATGCCAGCTGTACGGGTTGTACTTATAACGGCTGCATCACGGCTGTTCACGTGATTTCCAACCTCTGCCCATGTGATCTGGCATCAGCCAATGATAGGCCTGCCTTTTGAATGCCTCAGCGCCAGGCGGCCTAGTGTTGAGTTACCACCGAGACTCAGTGCAGGACAGACACACAGGCATAGGCTCTCAGCTCCCATATATCCAACGCCTCATTAAACGCTACCAAAAACCAAGCTCATCGTCTGTTAATATTACCAAATCTATGAAAAGAACCCCACAACACAGTCTGACTTGTAGTATTAGTCTGACATGTAGTATTAGTCTGACATGTAGAATTAATCTGACATGTAGTATTAGTCTGACATGTAGAATTAGTCTGACATGTAGTATTAGTCTGACATGTAGTATTAGTCTGACATGTAGAATTAGGCTGACATGTAGTATTAGTCTGACATGTAGAATTAGTCTGACATGTAGTATTAGTCTGACATGTAGTATTAGTCTGACATGTAGTATTAGTCTGACATGTAGTATTAGTCTGACATGTAGTATTAGTCTGACTTGTAATTTTAGTCTGACATGTAGTATTAGTCTGACTTTTAGTATTAGTCTGACATGTAAAATTAGTCTGACATGTACTGTTAGTCTGACATGTAGTATTAAGTCTGATATGTAGTATTTGTCTGACATGAAAGTCTCATCTGACATGTACATCACTCAAACATTTACATCACTCTGACAAGTACATCACTGACATGTACATCAATCTGACATGTACGTCAATCTGACATGGACATCACTCTGACATGTATATCACTCTGATATGTACGTCAATCTGACATGTACATCACTCCTGACATGTACATCACTCTGACATGTACGTCAAACTGACATGTACACAATTTGACATGTCGTCAATCTCACATGTACATCAGTCTCACATGTACATCAATCTCACATGTACATCAATCTGACATGTACATCAATCTGACATGTACGTCAATCTGACATGTACATCAATCCGACATGTACATCAATCTGACATGTACGTCAATCTGACATGTACATCAATCTGACATGTACGTAAATCTGACATGTATATCAAACTTACATTTATATCACTGACATGTACAACAATCTGACATGTACGTCAATCTGACATGTACATCACTCTGACATGTACATCACTCTGACATGTACGTCAATTTGACATGTACATCAATCTGACATGTACGTCAATCTGACATGTACATCAATCTGACATGTACGTCAATCTGACATGTACAACTCCGACATGTACGTCAAGCTGACTTGTACATCACTCTGACATGTACATCACTCTGACATGTACGTTAATTTGACATGTACATCAATCTGACATTACATCACTCTGACATGTACATCAAACTGACATGTACATCACTCTGACATGTACGTCATTTTGACATGTACATCAATCTGACATGTACGTCAAACTGACATGTACATCAATCTGACATGTACGTCAATCTGACATGTACAACTCCGACATGTACGTCAATCTGACATGTACATCACTCTGACATGTACATCAAACTGACATGTACATCACTCTGACATGTACGTCATTTTGACATGTACATCAATCTGACATGTACGTCAAACTGACATGTACATCAATCTGACATGTACGTCAATCGACATGTACAACTCCGACATGTACGTCAATCTGACATGTACATCACTCTGACATGTACGTTAATTTGACATGTACATCAATCTGACATTACATCACTCTGACATGTACATCAAACTGACATGTACATCACACTGATATGTACATCTATCTGACATGTTCGTCAATCTGACATGTACGTCAATCTGGCATGTTCGTCAAACTGTCATGCACATCAATCTGACATGCACGTCAATCTGACATGTACGTCAATCTGACATGTACGTCAAGCTGACATGTACGTCAATCTGACATGTACGTCAATCTGACATGATCCTTACAGTTGTCACTGAGTATCTGTTCTCTTTTTGTTGGTACTTCATCATTATCCAGGTTTTCTTTGCTCTTCCTTCCTTCTCCCTACCTCGTTTACATTTTTGTCCCCTTTCTTTATCACTGGTACTTTCTTTCTCACTGGCACTTTCTTTCTCACTGGCACTTTCTTTCTCACTGGCACTTTCTTTATCACTAGTACTTTTTTTTATCACTGATACTTTCTTTATCACTGGTACTTTCTTTATCACTGGTACCTTCCTTCTCACTGGCACTTTCTTTATCACTGGAACTTTCTTTATCACTGGCACTTTCTTTATCACTGGAACTTTCTTTATCACTGGTACTTTCTTTATCACTGGCACTTTCTTTATCACTGGTACTTTTTTATCACAGGCACTTTCTTTATCACTGGTACTTTCTTTGTCACTGGTACTTTCTTTATCACTGGTACTTTCTTTATCACTGGTACTTTCTTTAACACTGGTACTTTCTTTATCACTGGTACATTTTTATCACTGGTACTTTCATCACTGGTACTTTCTTTATCACTGGTACTTTCTTTATCACTGGTATTTTGTTTAACACTGGTACTTTCTTTATCACTGGTACATTTTTATCACTGGTACTTTCATCACTGGTACTTTCATTATCATTGGTACTTTCTTTATCACTGACACTTTCTTTATCACTGGTACTTTTTTATCACTGGTACTTTCTTTATCACTGGTACTTTCTTTATCACTGGTACTTTTTTATCACTGGTACTTTCTTTATCACTGGTACTTTCTTTATCACAGGTACTTTCTTTACCACTGGTACTTTCTTTATCACTGGTACTTTCTTTATCACAGGTACTTTCTTTACCACTGGTACTTTCTTTATCACTAGTAATTTCTTTATTACTGTTACTTTCTTTATCACTGGTACTTTTTTATCACTGGTACTTTCTTTATCACTGGTACTTTCTTTATCACATGTACTTTCTTTTACCACTGGTACTTTCTTTACCACTGGTACATTCTTTACCACTGTACCAGATCTTCTCCTTCCAGACTTTTTCTCAACACTGCCAGACTTTGCTAACACTGTACAGACTCTTGTCAACTGTACCAGACTCTGTGTCTCCACACTGCAACTCTGTCTCCACCTGTACCAGACTTTTCTCAACATCCAGACTCTGTTTCACAGCCAGTCTTGTTCCAACACTGTACAGCTCTTGTCTCCAACACTGTCAGACTCTTGTTCTCAACACTGTACCAGACTCTTGTCTCCAACACTGTCCAGACTCTTGTCTCCACACTGTACCAGACTCTTGTCTCCAACACTGTACCAGACTCTTTCTTCAACACTGTACACTCTTGTTCCCAACACTGTACCAGACTCTGTGTCTCACACTGTACAAGACTCTGGTCTCCAACACTGTACCAGACTCTTGTCTCAACACTTACCAGACTTTGTGTCTCAACACTGTACCAGACTTTGACTTTCAACACTGTACAGACTCTTGTCTCTCCAACACTGTACCAGACTCTTGTTCTCCACACTGTACAGACTCTTGTTCTCCAACACTGTACCAGACTCTTGTTCTCCAACACTGTACCAGACTCTGTGTCTCCAACACTGTACCAGACTCTTGTTCTCAACACTGTACCAGACTCTTGTCTCTCCAACACTGTACCAGACTCTTGTGTCTCCAACACTGTACCAGACTCTTGTGTCTCCATCACTGTACCAGACTCTTGTTACTCCATCACTGTACCAGACTCTTGTGTCTCCAACACTGTACCACACTCTTGTCTCTATAACACTGTACAAGACTCTTGTGTCTCCAACACTGTCCAGACTATTGTGCTCCAACACTGTACCAGACTCTTGTCTCTCCAACACTGTACCAGACTCTTGTGTCTCCTAAACACTGTACCAGACTCTTGTGTCTCCAACACTGTACCAGACTCTTGTCTCTCCAACACTGTACCAGACTCTTGTGTCTCCAACACTGTACCAGACTCTTGTGTCTCCAACACTGTACCAGACTCTTGTGTCTCCAACACTGTACCAGACACTTGTGTCTCCAACACTGTACCAGACTCTTGTGTCTCCAACACTGTACAGACTCTGTTCTCAACACTGTACCAGACTCTTGTGTCTCCAACACTGTACCAGCTCTTGTCTTAACACTGTACCAGACTCTTGTGTCTCCAACACTGTCCCAGACTCTTGTGTCTACAACACTGTACCAGACTCTTGTCTCTCCAACACTGTACCAGACCTTGTGTCTCCAACACTGTACCAGACTCTTGTGTCTCCAACACTGTACCAGACTCTTGTGTCTCCAACACTGTACCAGACTCTTGTCTCTCAACACTGTACAAGACTCTTGTTCTCCAACACTGTACCAGACTCTTGTTCTCCAACACTGTACCAGACTCTTGTCTCTCCAACACTGTACCAGACTCTTGTGTCTCAACACTGTACCAGACTCTTGTGTCTCCAACACTGTACCAGACTCTTGTGTCTCCAACACTGTACCAGACTCTTGTGTCTCCAACACTGTACCAGACTCTTGTCTCTCCAACACTGTACCAGACTCTTGTTCTCCACACTGTACAGACTCTTGTTCTCAACACTTACCAGACTCCTCTCCAACACTGTACCAGACTCTTGTGTCTCCTACACTGTACCAGACTCTTGTGTCTCAACACTGTACCAGACTCTTGTCTCTCCAACACTGTACCAGACTCTTGTCTCTCCAACACTGTACCAGACTCTTGTCTCCAACACTGTACCAGACTCTTGTGTCTCCAACACTGTACCAGACTCTTGTCTCCAACACTGTACCAGACTCTTGTCTCTCCAACACTGTACCAGACTCTTGTCTCTCCAACACTGTACCAGACTTTTGTCTCTAACACTGTACCAGACTCTTGTCTTCCAACATTACCAGACCTTGGTTCCACACTGTACCAGACTCTTGGTCTCAACACTGTACCAGACTCTTGTCTCTCCAACACTTTACCAGACTTTGTGTCTCCAACACTGTACCAGACTCTCTACCTACAGCTCTGTCTCAACACTGTACCAGACTCTTGTCTCAACACTGTACCAGACTCTCTCAACACTGTACCAGACTCTTCCAGAATTCAGATCTTGTCTCTAACACTGTACCAGACCTGTTCTCCAACACTGTGCAACCTGTGTCTAAACACTGTACGACTTGTCTCAACACTGACAGACTCTTGTTCTCACACTTACCAGACTTTGTCTCTACCTGTACCAGACTCTGCTGTCAAACTGTCCAGACTCTTGTTTCACACTGTACAGACTCTTGGTCTCAACATGTACCAGATCTTTCTTCAACACTTACAGACTTGTGTCTCCAACACTGTACCAGACTCTTGTCTTCAACACTGTACAGACTCTTGTGTCTCCAACACTGTACCAGACTCTGAGTCTCTCACTTAGATCTGCTCTCAAACTGTACCAGACTCTTGTCTAAAACTGTACAGACTCTGTCTCCAACACTGTACCAGAACTTTGTGTTCAACACTGTACCAGACTGTTGACTCTAACACTACGAGACCTTGTTCTCCAACACTGTACCAAGACTCTTGTAGTCTCCTACACTGTACAAGACTCTTGTCTCCAACACTGTACCAGACTCTGTGTCTCCAACACTGTACAGACTCTAAGTGTCCAACACTGTACCAGACTCTTGTGTCTCCAACACTGTACAAGACTCTTGAGTCTCCAACACTGTACCAGACTCTTGTGTCTCCTACTCTGAACCAGATTCTTTTGTCTTCAACACTGTTCCACACTGTCGTCTCTCCAACACTCAACCAGAGTGGAAAAATACACACATAAGCAGTATAATGTGATCCTTTATTGACAACGTTTCGCCCACGCAGTGGGCTTTATCGAGTCACAGACAGATCTACCTGGATACAAGAAACATGAGTATTTATAGGATTTAGTCAGGTGGATAATGCTGCATGTGACAGTCTTCAAAGTAGTGTGATAGTTTAAAACCTCTGGTAATTTAAAGGACCTGCAGTGTTCCATTTTGAGTTCTAGGTGGGATAGCGATGAAGAAGTTTCTTGGCAATAGGTTCAGCTATGTTGTAGAAGCCGTTGTTCTGGTTGAAGTTGTTGGATATAGAAATAAGTGATGATTCCAGGATTCTTCGGTATTGAGTGTTGTCTTCTCTGGCAATGAGTCTTGCGTTTCTGTAGTTGATTAAATGGTTGTGTGAATTTCGGTTTTGAACACAGGCCTTTCTTGGGTCGTCAGGTCTGCCTGCGTACTGGTGTTCTGAAATACGTGTTTGGAGGTCTCTGGATGTTTCGCCGATGTATAATTTGCTGCAGCCATTACAAGGGTTTGTGTATACCCCTGGAGTGGAATGAAGCTTGTCCTGTCTGTTACTGGTAATGTCCTTAATGGTTGTGGATGTGGAGGTAGATACTCGGAATTAGGTATTGGAAAAAATGTTGGAAACGTGTTTAGAAATGGAGTTGGTGGGGAGGACTATGTATCTCTTCTCGGCAGTGTCTTCTCTGGGTGTGTTGAAGATGTTTAATGCCCGTCGTCTGCAGTCTCTAATGAAGTGACGAGGATAGTGAAGTTTAGAAAAAAACTTGCTCAATAAGAGAGCATTCTTCCTCAAGGAACTCACTGCTGCAGATTCTGAGTGCGCGCAGGAAAAAGCCTATAATTACACCACGTTTAGTTTTGGTGTCGTGGTGAGAGTAGAAGTGGAGAAGATCGTGTTGATTGGTAGGTTTTCGATAGACTTTAAAACGAAGTTCATGGTCAGCTTTGCAGAGAAGAACATCAAGAAAAGGAAGAGTGTTGTCGACTTCTTCTTCTAGTGTAAACTGGATTGATGGCTCGACCTGGTTGAGCTTGTGTTCTAGAGCTTGAACGTTGAAGCGTCTGGGAGTTATGATGAGAATGTCGTCAACATAACGAGCCAGGTGACCGAAGAGGGAATAATAGTGGAAAATCGCTCGGCTTCCAGATGTTCCATATATAGGTTTGCAAGGACGGCACTAAGTGGCGATCCCATGGGTAGTCCAAAAGTTTGCTGAAAGAATTGATTTTCGAAAGAGAAACATGTAAAGCCCACACATAGTTCAACAAGGTCGATGAAATCGCTGGCTGGAAGAGGAAGATCAAGCGAGTCGTCAATTTTCCTGCACAAGAGATCGATAGCTTGTGTAGTAGGTACTTTGGTGAATAGGGATGTTACATCAAGGCTGGAGAGTTTCTTGTTCCTGATGTTGATGTTGCGAATGCGATTGAGGTCACCAGAGTGTTCGAGATGTGCTGGACTAATAGTGCCCAAAAGTTTGGAGAGGTGTTTAGCGAGAAGTCCTGAGAGTTTGTGGGGAGCAGCATTCTCCACCTGACTCAGCATTCTCCACCTGACTAAATCCTATAAATACTCATGTATCTTTTATCCAGGTAGATCTGTTTGTGACTCGATAAAGCCCACTGCGTGGGCGAAACGTTGTCAATAAAGGATCACATTATACTGCTTATGTGTTTATTTTTCCATTGTGTCGGTATTTTATACCATTTATTTCCACTCAACCAGAGTCTTGTGTCTCCAACACTGTACCAGACTCTTGTGTCTCCAACACTGTACCAGACTCTTGTGTCTCCAACACTGTACCAGACTCTTGTGTCTCCAACACTGTACCAGACTCTGTGTCTCCAACACTGTACCAGACTCCTGTCTCCATCTGTCCAGATCTTTGTCCAACACTGTACCAGACTCCTGTGTCTCCATCACTGTACCAGACTCTTGTGTCTCCAACACTGTACCAGACTCTTGTGTCTCCATCACTGTACCAGACTCTTGTGTCTCCAAAAATTTACCATACTTTTGTGTCTCCAACACTGTACCAGACTGTTACTCTTCAACACTGTACCACACTTTTGTGTCTCCAACACTGTTCTAGACTATTGACTCTCCAACTCTGTAGCAGAATCATGTTTCCCCATCACAGTACCAGACTCTTGTCTCTCCAACACTGTACCAGACTCTTGTGTCTCCAACACAGTACAAGACTCTTGTCTCTCCAACGTTGTAAAAGATTTTTGTCTGTCCATCACTGTAGCAGACTCTTGTCTCTCCAACACTTTACCAGAGTCTTGTGTCTCCATCACTCTAGCAGACTTTTATGTCTCCAACACTGTACCAGACTCTTGAGTCTCCAACACTGTTCCAGACTCTTGTGTCTCCAACACTGTACAAGACTCTTGAGTCTCCAACTCTGTACCAGACTCTTGTGTCTCCAACACTGTTCCAGACTCTTGTGTCTCCTACCCTGAACCAGACTTTTTTGTCTCCAACACTGTACCAGACTCTTGTCTCTCCAACACTCAACCAGAGTCTTGTGTCTCCAACACTGTACAAGACTCTTGTGTCTCGAACATTGTAAAAGACTCTTGTCTCTCCAACATTTTACCAGAGTCTTGTGTCGCTATCACTCTAGCAGACTCTTGTCTCTCCATCACTGTACCAGACTCTTGTGTCTCCAACTCTGAACCAGACTCTTTTGTCTCCAACACTGTACCAGACTCTTGTGTCTCCATCACTGTACCAGACTATTGTGTCTCCTACTCTGAACCAGACTCTTTTGTCTCCAACACTGTACCATACTCTTTTGTCTCCAACACTGTACCAGACTCTTGTGTCTCCAACACTCTACTAGAGTCTTGTGTCTCCAACACTGTACGAGACTCTTGTTTCTCCAACACTATATAAGACTCTTGTCTCTCCAACACTGTTCCAGACGGTTTTGTCTCCAACACTGTATCAGACTCTTGTCTCTCCAACACAGTATCAGACTCTCGTGTCTCCAACACTGTTTCACACTCTTGTGTCTCCAACACTGTGCCTGACTCTTGTCTCTCCTACACTGTACCAGACTCTTGTCTCTCCAACACTGTACCAGACTCTTGTGTCTCCAACACTGTTCCAGACTCTTGTCTCTTAAACACTGTACCAGACTCTTGTCTCTCCAACACTGTACCAAACTCTTGTGTCTCCAACACTGAACCAGACTCTTGTCTCTCCAACACTGTATCACACTCTCGTGTCTCCAACACTGTTTCACACTCTTGTGTCTCCAACACTGTGCCTGACTCTTGTCTCTCCTACACTGTACCAGAATCTTGTCTCTCCAACAGTGTTCCAGACTCTTGTCTCTCCAACACTGTACCAGACTCTTGTCTCTCCAACACTGTACCAGACTCTTGTGTCTCCAACACTGTATCAGACTCTTGTGTCTCCAACATTGTACACTGTACCAGTTTTCTTAATAATCATATTAAAGATAAGGATAATCATAATAAAGATAATAATAATAATAATAATAATAATAATAATAATAATAATAATAATAATAATAATAATAAAAGTATGTCAAAGTGTTATTATATAAACAGTAAAGGAGGTAAAAGTTGTGTTTCTGTGTTAGCAGGAAGAAGAGGAAGGAGGAGGAGGAGAGGAAGAGAGAGAGAGGTAGGGAGTCGAGGAGGGTAGGAGAAGGAATGGAGGAGTGGAGGGAAATGGAGAGGGAGGAGAGGGGAAGGAGGAGGAAGGAGGGGAAGGAGGAGAGAGAGGGAGGAGGAGAGAGGAAGAGAAGGAGAGGAGAGGGGAGGAGGAGGAGAGGAGGAGGGAGGAGGAGGAGGAGGAGGAGGAGGGAGGAGGGAGGGAGGAGGAGGGAGGAGAGGAGTGAGGAGGAGGGAGAGAGGAGGAGGAGGAGAGGGAAGGAGGAGGGAGGAGGAGGAGGAGGAGGGGGAGGAGGGGGAGGAGGAGGGAGGAGGGAGGAGGAGGTGGGAGAGGAGGAGAGGGAGGAGGGGTGGGAGTAGGAGGAGGAGAGGGAGGAGGAGGGAGGTGGAGGGGGATCAGGGGACGGGAGGAGGAGTGGGAGTAGGAGGAGGAGGAGTGGGAGTAGGAGGAGGAGGAGTGGGAGTAGGAGGAGGAGGGTGAGGAGGAGGAGAGGGAGGAGGAGAGGGAGGAGAGGGAGGAGGAGGGAGAGGAGGAGAGGGAGGAGGAGAGGGAGGAGGAGGAAGAGGAAGAGATAATTCAGGAATTATTATAATTAAAGAAACAGTCACATGACAGTCGCTTCCACAAGAGTCTCCTTTAAAAAACTTTTTTCTCCCCACAAGAGTTTTAAAAACCAATATTCTCCCCACCTGGGGTTTAAAAACTGATATTCCCCCAATCTGTGTTTTAAAAACCAATATTCTTCTCACTTGGATTTTAAAAACCAATGTTCTCTCTACTTTGGTTTTAAAAATCAATATTCTCCCCACCTGGATTTCAAAAAACGGTTATGACTTAGCCCACTATAAGTGAATCAAGCAACAGACAGGTCCAAGAGCTGTGACTCGACCCCTCTTGCAAGCATATGTGGGTGAGCACGGAGTTTGAAGGACCTCACACCACCCTCTGAGAGGAGCTATAATCACGACGTAGAAAATCCCTAGAGTGAATATTGGCAGAGGTTGAATATTATACTAGAAATGGAATCGGGTTCTCTTGGAAATAATCTGATGTTTGTTGATGACGAGGTTGTCAGTTCTCCATCTATCTAGTTCCTGTGGAATCTATCAGTAGAAAGAATGGGATTAGCTGGTCTCATAACTTCCATGATGTGATTTGATCCTTGAGATTACTTATTAGAAGTGAGGAAGAGGATTACTTTCTTGAACCTCAAACCTCACACACACACGCACGCACACACGCATCACACACGCACGCACCACACACACGCACGCACACAGCATGGTTTCAGTGACGGGAAATCCTGTGTCAAAATCTACTGGAGTTCTGTGACAGGGTGACAGCAGTAAGACAAGAGAGAGAGAGGGGTGGGTAGATTGCATTTTCTTGGACTGTAAGAAGGCGTTTGACACAGTTCCACACAAGAGATTAGTACATAAACTAGAGGACCAGGCAGGAATAACAGGGAAATCACACCAATGGATCAGGGAATACCTGTCAGGAAGAACAGCAGTCATGTGCGAGTCATGTCGTACGTGGCTAGACGTGTGTTTCTGATTTGACAGAAGATAGACTGAAGTTTGGGTGAGAGAAAAGAATTCAATCGGACGAGGACCAGGCAGAACTACAAAGGGACCTGGACAGGCTGCAAGCCTGGTGAAGCAATTGGCTCCTGGAGTTCAACCCCACCAAGTGCAAAGTCATGAAGAATGGGGAAGGGAAAAGAAGACCGCAGACGGAGCACAGTCTAGGGGCCCAGAGACTACAAACCTCACTCAAGGAAAAAGATCTTGGGGTGAGTATAACACCAGGCACATCTTCTGAGGCACACATCAACCAAATAACTGCTGCAGCATACGGGCGCCTAGCAAACCTACAAACAGCATTCCGACATCTTAATAAGAAATCGTTCAGAGTACCTTGTATCACTGGGTTACAGTTGATAGCTCCATACTTTTAGCTATGCAGTCTCAAGAGGTTGGAAAATCGACCTGACGACACTGGAGAACAGGAGAGATAGGGGGGACATGATAACGACATATAAAATACTGAAAGGAATTGACTAGGTGGACGGAAACAGAATGTTCCAGAGATGGGACACAGCAACAAGGGGACACAGTTGGAAGTTGAAGACTCAGATGAATCACAGGGATGTTAGGAAGTATTTCTTCAGTCACAGAGTGGTCGGGAAGTGGAATAGTTTGGGAAGCGATGTAGTGAAGGCAGGTTCAATACATAGCTTTAAGAAGAGGTATGATAAAGCTCATGGCGCAGGGAGAGTGACCCAGTAGCGGCCAGTGAAGAGGTGGGGCCAGGAGATATGTCTCGACACCTGCAACCACAACTACGTGAGTACACACACACACACACACACAAGGGACACTACCAGAGAGAGAGGAGAGGATGAACCAGCAGGACTGGACCTAGTATTCACCTTGAGTAGTGCAGATATTGAGGACATAACAGAAAGACCCCTCGGGGCAAGTGACCACGTTGTTCTGAGCTTCGAATACACAGTAGAGTTACACGTGGAGAGGGAAGCAGGAAGGTCAGGACGAACGAAGCCAAACTACAAGAGATGGGACTACACAGGTATGAAGAATTTCCTGCACGGGGTTCAGTGGGACAGAGAACTGGCAGGGAAGTCAGTAAATGAGATGATGGAATATGTGACAACAATATGCAAGGAAGCTGAGGAGAGGTTTGTACCCAAGGGTAACAGAAATAACCAGAAAGCCAGGATGAGCCATTGGTTCACCCAAAGATGTAGAGAGGCCAAAACCAAGTGTGGTAGAGAATGGAAGAAGTATAGAAGGCAAAGGACCCAGGAGAAAAAGGAGAGCAGTCGTAGAGCCAGAAATGAATAAGCACAGATAAGAAGGGAGGCCCAAAGACAATATGAAAATGACATAGCAGCGAAAGGCAAATCTGACCCGAAGCTGTTGTACAGCCACATCAGGAGGAAAACAATAGTCAAGGACCAGATAATCAGGCTGATGAAGGAAGGTGGGAAGTTCACAATAAACGATCCAGAAGTATGTGAGGAGCTCAACATGAGATTTAAAGAAGTGTTCACAGAGGTGACACAAGGGACTCCGGAAAGGCGGAGAGGTGGGGTACACCATCAAGTGTTGGACACAATACATACAACTGAGGAAGAAGTGAAGAGGCTGCTGAGTGAGCTAGATACCTCAAAGACGATGGGGCCGGATAACATCTCTCCATGGGTCCTGAGAGAGGGAGCAGAGGCGCTATGTGTACCACTAACAGCATTCTTCAACACATCTATCGAAAAAGGGCGACTACCTGAGGTATGAAAGACAGCAAATGTAGTCCCAATTTTTAAAAAAGGAGACAGACACGAGGCACTAAACTACAGACCAGTGTCACTGATATGTATAGTATGCAACGTCATGGAGAAGATTATCAGGAGAAGATTGGTGGAGCACCTAGAAAGGAATGAGCTTATCAACGGCAACCAGCACTGTTTCAGGGCCGGAAAATCCTTTGTAACAAACCTACTGGAGTTCTATGATAGGGTGACATCAGTAAGACAAGAGAGAGATATATGTGGGTAGATTGCGTTTTTTAGACTGCAAGAAGGCTTTTGATACAATTCCACAGAAGAGATTAGTGCAAAAGTTGGAGGACCAGGCAGGGGTAACAGGGAAGGCACTACAATGGATCAGGGAATACCTGTCAGGAAGACATCAGCGAGTCATGGTACGTGGTGAGGTGTCAGAGTGGGCGCCTGTGACGAGCGGGGTTCCACAGGGGTCAGTCCTAGGACCGGTGCTGTTTCTGGTATATGTGAACGACTTGACGGAAGGAATAGACTCAGAAGTGTCCCTCTTTGCAGACGATGTGAAGTTGATGAGAAGAATTCAATCGGACAAGGACCAGGCAGAACTACAAAGGGATCTGGACAGGCTGCAAGCCTGGTCCAACAACTGGCTCCTGGAGTTCAACCCCACCAAGTGCAAACTCATGAAGATTGTGGAAGGGCACAGAAGACCGTAGACAGAGTACAGGCTAAGGGGGCCAAAGACTTCAAACGTCACTCAAGAAAAAGGATATGGGGGTGAGTGTAATACCGAGCACATCTCTTGAGGTTCACATCAACCAAATAACTACTGCAGTAGTTATTTGGTTGATGAATTCAAACCTAAGAATAGCGTTTCAGCACCTCGGTAAGGAATCGTTCAAGACTGTACACCGTGTACGTCAGGCTCATACTGGAGTATGCAGCACCAGTTTGGAACCCACACCTGGTCAAGCACGACAAGAATTTAGAGAAAGTGCAGAGGTTTGCAACAAGACTAGTCCCGGAGCTAAGGGGTATATCCTACGAGGTGAGGTTAAGGGAAATCGACCTAAGGACACCGGAGGACAGGAGAGTAGGGCGAACATGATAACAACATATAAAATACTGAGAGGACAGAGACTTGATGTTCCAGATATGGCACAGCAACAAAGGGTCACAACTTAAAACTGAAAACTCTGATGAGTCACGGAGATGTTAGGAAGTACTTCTTCAGTAATAGAGTTGTCAGGAAGTGGAACAGTCTGGGGTGTGATGTACTGGAGGCAGGATCCATACATAGCTTTAAGAAGAGGTATGATAAAGCTCATGGAGCAGGAAGAGAGCTGACTTAGCGACCAGTGAAGAGGCGGGGTCAGGAGCTACAAATCGACACCTGCAACCACAATTAGGTGAGTACATACACACAGAGAAGAGCAGACAGAAGTGCTGTGCTTCTCTTAGTTTGAGACTGAAGTACGAGCCTCAGCCTTCAACCTCAACCCTCAACCTCACACTCCAACCTCAAGTGGTACTTGACGCAGTCATCTACGCCCAACACCAAGTAGATATTCTCTATCTATCTACTGAGCCCTGATTATCTATTTCCAGAGTAGATTTTCGTTAGGTGAGCGAGACCTTGCCCTGGCTTACTGGGCCAACGCACTTTATTATGTGTCATGTATGACTGGATACATAATTCTGCTAACGGAGGATACATACTTCAGGCATAATTCTATTATATATAGTTCTTCTTTGGATGTTGAGGATACATAGCTTATCTTTAGGGTTTTGTCGAGGATACATACTGATCAGAGGATACATAGTGCTTCTGGGGGGTTGTGGAGGATAAATAGTGCTTCTGGAGCTTTGGAGGATACATACTGTATTTGAATGGGTTGTGGAGGATACATACTGTATTTGAATGGGTTGTGGAGGATACATACTGTTTCTGCAGGGATTGTGGAGGATACATAGTGCTTCTGAAAGGAGGGTTATGAAGGACACATACTTCATCTCAATATGTTGTGCAGGATACGTGCTGCTGTAATCAGGAGGGTGTAGGATACATATTACGAAGTTATTTCTGCTTCTGAAAGGGCTTATAATGAATACATACTGCGTTTGAAGGGGTTGTGCAGGATACATACTGCTTTTGGAGGGGTTGTGCAGGATACATACTGCTTCTGAAGGAGTTGTGGAAGATGCAAACTGCTTCTGGAGGGATTGTGGAGGATACATACTGCTTCTGGAGGGGTTGTGGAGGATACATACTGCTTCTGGAGGGATTGTGGAGGATACAAACTGCTCCTGGAGGGGTTGTGGAGGATACATACTGCTTCTGGAGGGGTTGTGGAGGATACATACTGCTACTGGAGGGGTTGTGGAGGATACATACTGCTTCTGGAGGGGAGGGCGATACTTCCTGATTGAGGGGGGTGGAAGGATCCTCTCTAGGATCCCTCAAAGAGGATCACTAGATGAAGGTCCTTGTGTTGGAGGATCAGGGAGGATCACTGGAAAATTATTCTCTTCCAAGCTAAATTCTATAACGGCATGCCTGATAAGTTTTTGGAAAAGGAGTATCGAGCGGGCACTATGCAAGCTGCTACATCAGTCCCATGCCAGTGTAAACTACGGCCGCAAGACCCTCTCTTTTTTGTATAAAAAAAATTGTTAAAAGAATCATATATACACCATTCGAGTGTGTGATTTGAGTTTGGCAACGAATTTGTGCAATGATGCTATTGCAAGTGTCCTACGGCTTGGCTAGCAATGTTCTGGCACTTTTCAAGGTGCCACGGGCATCGCGCCCACTTCGATACCTGATGTGACTTTAATAATTAGTAACTTTGTCGAAGTGGTTTATATCTGAGTACTTCAGGGAATGTGAAATAGCAAAGGGAAGCTTAGATCAATTTAAAATTGAAAATTACTAGCCAAGATGCTACCCTCAAGACCATAATAGAAGCAAGAACACTATTCTCTCTTCAAGAAGGAGTGGCAGGTACAATGGCATCTGTATTCCCAACTTAAAGGCGAATAATACCCTAAACCTCTTTGGTCTTGGGAGGATAGAGGAATTTTTTAAGTGGTGGTCCATCACTCGCGAGAACCCTGTGTCTTCCAGGCTGCTGGAGGGTTCCAGCATGAACACCCATGACACAGGGTCATCGTCAGCGAGGGCCAGTCGCGGTTTTCGTAAAACCAGAGGTGGGTGAGGCACGGGGCACTGTGAGAACCATCTGGACTACGTCAGACTTTCTGAAAGTCTAGATTGATTTCCAGTCTTGAAACTACTGCTCGAGAAGAGTAACTCTGAGAGTAAAGAAGTTGCAGAAAACACTTTTATCTTGACAATGTTTTACCCAGTGTAGGACTTTATTAAGTCACGATCAAGCTCTTCACAGGGCAAAACATTGTTCCTATTCAATGTCGTTTTACAACCCTTCTTCACTACAGCCATCAATGGTCCATTTGGAACCATCTTTGGATAAATCTGAGACCACTCTTGTCATGTTCGGGTTAACTATCCTGTTAGGACTCCATGTACGTCCGAGTTACATTACACATCGATTATCAATGTATTCCCATGTGTAAATAATGTGGACATAACATTGGGGGCCTGTCCGGGATAAGAAAAAATATAACCTAGATATGACAACCCTCTCCAAGCAGGTGTCTCAAGAAGGAACACACACGCACAAGTTGCTACCTTTTACCACCATCTGACTTTGAGAATATCCGTCGTTGAAACGAGCAAAAAACATGCCAGATGGAAGAAGGTCAACTCGCTACCTTGCTCCCTCCGATCTGTGAGATGGTCGAGAGAATGGAGCCACGTCTGCCGTGAGAGGACTGGAGAGTATTATGTGATAAGTCCTGCAGGAGGAAAGATGAAAGGGCATTAAGAATAGTGGGAAAACCAGTTGGACAGGTCCCGGCTTGTCATGCATCGTTGATCACCTGTATATAAAATGCCCAAATTTTCAACAGGCCTGAAAACAGCCAAGAGCCTTTCTTTTCTTTCAGTATTTCACCTTAAAAAGGCTTTATAAACTGCTTAACAAAGCCTCTTCAAGGTAAAATATAAGGCTGTGTCTACGAGACTTTTCCAGTACCAGAAAAGCCTTTTATTTTGCTTAGTCTTACTCCAGATTAATGACAAAGATTCAAGCTTAAGAACAAGCTTATTGGATGAATGAAAGCTGCGGAAAATAAGCACAAGCCTTTACTCTAACTGCTTTCACTAAAGGAAAGCTTTGCCAAAAGTAAACAAAGCTACCATTAACGAAAACGTTGTTGCATTAAATTATTATGCTGTTTTGTGTATGTATTGACCTGCCAGCTGACACCTTCATCCGCTCAAGCTTTTGGATTAGAGGCTTAAATGCTCACAGGTGTGAATATAAAGGCATACCCAAAGTAAGCTTTTACTGAGACAACGTTTGGCTGTGTAGAGCTTTATCACTTGATGAAGTTCTACATAGAGCAAAACGTTGTCCCAGTAACTTGTTCTACATACTATTCCATCAAGTTCTTTTTGGGACAACAGTTTGCTCTATATAGAGCTTTAATTTATTTTATAAAGCTCTACTTGTACAGCCTGACTCTTTGTCTATATTAATATTGAATCTGATCATAAACCATCTGAACGTAAGATGATCTATATCCCTTGTGGCTCTGCGAACTAGCTCTTCCTCGGCCAAAGAGAGATGCAGAGACGTTTGTAGACATAGTGGCTTGCAAAACTAGAAACGAAAAGTCACAACACTTGACACTGAAATCAAACATTTCGCTCCTTTGGACCATTGACAAAACATGCTGCTTACATAACCTTGTGCAAATGTCAATAATTGTTTTCCATGTACCCATCGGTGTTATGACGTTCGAAACATCGAGTCGAGGCTTGATATTGGTTCTGAAAGGGGCAAAACGTTTGATTCCGCCTCTGTGTTGTGAATTGAACTCTCTGCCGAGCACAAGTCAGTGCCACAAGGAATGGGTGATCACACATTACTTTTGGGGCATAAAATGCTACTGTTATTTCCACTCAGGAAGATCAACGAGGTTTGACGTTGAAGGGGGTTTAAAACCTGAGGTTCTACTTTCTACTGCAGTTAACAGACTGGGGGGAGAAGTTATTTAACAAAGGCTCACACTGGGTTCATCTACATCTACTAACAGTTAGAAGTGAGAGCATCACACAAAGATTTATTTGAAGTTCTGAGTTGAAAATTGTGGCAAGATTTCTACTAGAGGTTAGAATAGAGTCACGACAAATACACACACACAAACACACGTAGAGCAGAACTCTATTACGTCATAAAACTCTGCTCTGTGTATGGAACTACAGGAGTTACAGAAAGTTAAAATCACCAGAAATTTTTAGAGTAAACAAGAAAAAGAAAAAGAGGTTAACTATTTCTTCTTTACACAAAAAATAACAATTGTTACACTTTAAAGCCGAAGATAGTATACTGAAAAGTGAATATCAGGTAAGAGTGGTAAAATACACATCAGAAAAGTATTATAAGCATTGGAAAGCCTCCTCAATATTCCCAGGTAATAAATATTACGTATATCTGAGGCTGGAATATCCTTAAATCGTCCAGGGGGACATGAAGGAAGGCACAGGCTACATGTCTCTCTGTTTAGAGCTTTATCATGAGTTTATAAAGCTCTACACAGAGCAAAACATCTTTAGGAGAACACAGAGACACACTAATGCCATACAGGCACAAGGGTATCCCATCCTGTGCCCAGGGCAGAGTGGCAAGAAACAAATAAGGGCAGAAACAAGGATACTAAGGATTAGGGTATGATAAAAGGGACACGAACACAGGATTTTAAAAGTGTAAACAGCACATGAAGTAACCCACTCACCGGATAGCCTTCACAAACCCAAACCCAAACTACAGTAAACTGAGTGCAATAAACTGGATCAAAATTGAGTGCATAAAGAGTGAAACAAATATGTTTATTTATATTATATATATATATATATATATATATATATATATATATATATATATATATATATATATATATATATATATATATATATATATATATATATATTGAAGGTGATAGAAATGGAATAAAATTGATTATTAAACCCACCTTTCAATCAGTCGATCATGAGCATGATGGAAACGAGACCTAGATGGAGTGGATAATTTTAGTGACAACGTTTCGCCCTCCATGTGGGCCTTTGTAAAGCCCACTGTGTGTCTCCTTGGTTTAATAATAATAATACTAATATTACTACTAATAATAATAACAATAATAAAAATACTAATGCTAAGAATAATAATAATAATAAAAAAATAATCATAATATATATCTTACGTCTTTCATAGTGGAATTTTCTGTTTATTTTTTGTCTCTCTGTCTCTGTCTGTCTGTCTCTCTCTCTCTCTCTCTCTCTCTCTCTCTCTCTCTCTCTCTCTCTCTCTCTCTCTCTCTCTCTCTCTCTCTCTCTCTCTCTCTCTCTCTCCAGAAAAAGTTGTATCCCGCCTCATGGGATAGTGAAAATTCACGACGCTCTAACCCACTGGTCCATCCAATCCTACAAAGGTCATGCACCCAGCAGAGCTAGGTGTTGTACTGTGATTCGAGGACATACGGTGGTGTGGGTGTCTCAGAGTTTGGTGAACTAGCCTCCACAAGCAGTATACATCTTATTGTAACCAGGATCGAGTGGTATTGATCAATAACACTGCGACTAGCCAGGGAGTAGTATGAAATTAACACTGAAGCAACCACACCATCGTATGTCCTCGCAACATGAAGCAGGCCTAGTTCGCTAGGCTCATGTTGTTTTTAGGACTGTATGGTCCAGTGGGTTAGAGCGTCGTAAATTTTCGCTCTTAAATGAGGCTGGCTAAAACAATGCGGGTTTGATCATCCGGCTAGAAGCAGTTTGTTATTCATTAAATACCACTTGTTCGTGGTTATATATATATATATCTATATATATATATATATATATATATATATATATATATATATATATATATATATATATATAAAACTTCGAGATTCAATAAATCTGTAGTGGAGGAAGGCAGGGTAGGGGTCAGCCTAGGAAAGGTTGGGGGGAGGGGTAAAGGAGGTTTTGTGTGCGAGGGGCTTGGACTTCTAGCAAGCATGCATGAGCGTGTTAGATAGGAGCGAATGAAGACAAATGCTTTTTAATACTTGATGTATTGTTGGAGTGTGAGCAAGATAACATTTATGAAGGGATTCAGGGAAACTGGCAGGCCGGACCTGAGTCCTGGAGATGGGAAGTACAATGCCTGCACTCTGAAGGAGGGGTGTTAATGTTGTAGTTTTATAACTGTAGTGTAAGCATGCCTCTGGCAAGACAGTGATGGAGTGAATGATGGTGAAAGTGTTTCTTCGTTTTCAGGCCACCATACCTTGGTGGGAAACTGCCGATAATTTAATGAAAAAATTTATATCTAACATAGTTAAAAATATGAGCAAACCTTTTTAATATTCATTTTAATAATTGCAGCAATTATATTAGTATTAAAAGAAGTAGGAATAGTAATTAAATTCACACTAGTAGTAGCAATAGTCACAGTAGTAGTAGTAATGACAGTAGTAACGGTAATAGAAACAGTATTAAAAGCTGAAATACTAAAAATAGCAGTAGCAGTAGTAGTAGTAGTAATAGTAGAAGTAGCATCAGTAGTAGAAGAAGTAGTAGTAGTAGCAGTAGTAGTAGTAGCATCAATAGTAGTAGCAGTAGTAGCAGTAGCATCAGTAGTAGTAGCAGTAGTAGCAGCAGTAGTAGTAGTAGCATCAGTAGTAGTAGCAGTAGTAGCAGAACTAGAAGTAGTAGTAGTAGTAGTAGCAGTAGTAGCAGAAGCAGTAGTAGTAGTACTAGTAGTAGTAGTACTAGTAGCAGTTGTAGCAATAGTAGTAGCAGTAGTAGCAGCAGTAGTAGTAGCATCAGTAGTAGTAGCAGTAGTAGAAGTAGCAGTAGTAGAAGTAGTAGTAGTAGCAGCAGTAGTAGTAGTAGTAGTAGCAGCAGTAGTAGTAGCAGAAGTAGCAGTAGTAGAAGCAGTAGTATTAGCAGTAGAAACAGCAGAAGTAGTAGCAGTAGTAGGATCAGTAGTAGTAGGATCAGTAGTAGTAGCAGTAGTAATAACAGCAATAGTAGTAGCAGCAGTAGCAGTAGTAGTAGCAGTAGTAGCAGTAGTAGTAGTAGTAGTAGTAGTAGTAGTAGTAGCATCAGTAGTAGTAGTAATAGTAACATTAAGTAGTAGTAGTAATAGAAGTATCAGTAGTAGTAGTAATAGTAGCATCAGTAGTAGTAGTAATAGTAGCATCAGTAGTAGTAGTAATAGTAATATCAGTAGTAGTAGTAATAGTAGCATCAGTAGTAGTAGTAATAGTAGCATCAGTAGTAGTAGTAATAGTAGCATCAGTAGTATTAGTAATAGTAGCATCAGTAGTAGTAGTAATAGTAGTATCAGTAGTAGTAGTAATAGTAGTATCAGTAGTATTAGTAATAGTAGTATCAGTAGTAGTAGTATTAGAAGTAGTAGTAATAGTAGTATCAGTAGTAGTAGTAATAGTAGCATCAGTAGTAGTAGTAATAGTAGTATCAGTAGTAGTAGTAATAGAAGTATCAGTAGTAGTAGTAGTAGTAATAGTAGTAACAGTAGTAGTAGTAATAGTAGTATTAATAGAAGTAGTAATAGCAGTAACAGTAATAATAGTATCAGAAGTAGTAGTAATAGTAGTAT